>VKOC01046569.1:0-20751 GCA_009364415.1 Spea multiplicata | reverse complement strand
TGGCACCTCTATTATATGCTATGTCAATTGAACCCTTAGCACAATCAATAAGAAATTCGAAAGAAATAATGGGGATTAACATTAGGCAAAATGAATATAAGATAACACTCTTTGCTGACGATATTATATTAACTCTCTCGAACCCAGATAAATCAATGAAATTTGTTTTGAAATTAATTGAAGAATATGGGAAATTTTCCAACTATAAACTAAATGTTAATAAAACACAGATTATCTGTGCTAATCAGACTAAAGAGCAAGCTAAACTGATGAGATCACATATGAATGTTGATTGGAGCATGGATTCATTGGAGTATCTAGGTATAAAAATGAAATACAATCTTAAAGAAATGGTCAGAGATAATTACAATATATTAATAAAGAAAATGGAAGAAAAATTAAGCAAATGGAAGAACCTCGAAATTTCTTGGTTAGGAAGAATAAACGCTTTTAATGCATATTACTTACCTAAAATAATTTTTTTGTTAAGAGCGATACCACTGAGAGTCCCCTATCTTACCCTCTCAAAAATTCAAAAAATAATTCTAAGATATATTTGGCAAAATAAGCCACCTAGAATATCCTTTAGTAACCTAGTTAGACATACGCAAAGAGGAGGCCTCTCGGTTCCTGATATTAAAGATCTGCATGAAACGTGCATGATAACTCATTTTTTACTTTTAGATAGACCAGAAAGTGATAAAACTCCATGGTTCATTATAGAGAAAGAAACTACAAATCTCCATCATCTATCAAATATTATTTGGATGACTCACGAAACAAATAAATATATTAAGAGCGATAACGCAATAATAAAAGACTTAATTATAACAGCTAATAAATTTAAAAAAATTATGAATATAAATGATGGGCTTCTTTCCACTGCTCCAATAGAACTCCTGACTAATTATATAAGTGACTTAGACTTAACTAAATGGAGTCGTACAAATATAAAATTTATATCAGATTTATACGATACAGAATCTTTCTTACCTTGGCCAATGTTAAAAGAGAAAGGAGACTTGACTAATATAGAAATATTTAGCTATATTAGAATAAAATACTATCTTCAAACGGTAGAAGTAATATCCTCCCCAGGATATGAAGAATTCCTTAATAAACATCTTAAAACTAGACTGATTCACCGAGTAGGTATATTAAAGAGAAGTAGTGCAAAGGATGATTCCATACCTAATAAAGAGAAATGGGAAAAAGATATAGGTGTTACACTCCCTAAAGAGGAATTGCTACAAGCTTACATAGAAATTAAAAAATACTCCCACTGCCTTGGGATGCACGAACTCTATTATAAAATCATTCATAGGTGGTATAGAACGCCCGTTCAAATCTCTAAATACGATAAAAAATCTTCAGGGATCTGTTGGAGATGTGGAAAGGAAGAAGGGACAGTTTATCACATGTGGTGGAAATGTGAAGAAGTGAGATCAATTGTATCAACCCTTTTTAAAATAATTGAAGAATTAGTAGATGTTAGAATTGAACCATCTCCCCAAATATTTATTTTTCACATGGGCCTTGTGAATTTCCACAAAATACAGAGAAATTTGATAGTTCAGTTAATTTTGGCTTGTAAAATCGTTATAGCGAGAAATTGGAAAACGAAAGGTAAAATATTTTGGAACGAGGTACATGCTCAAATTCAATTCCAACATAAAATGGAAAAAGGCTATTATGAGAATGTAGTTAAAAGTAAGATGTATATTGATATTTGGAAACCATGGGTAACCCGCACACATATAGAGCTAGAAACTGAGAACCAATTATAAGCAACCTTATAAACTTAGAGATACCTGATTGCTATTAGATATTTACTTTTAATTTTAATTGTTTTAGCGAGAGATATATAGCAATTAAAAAAATGAGCAATAGAATAATTAAATAACATAATTTAAACAATCTAAGAAACTATACACAAAAGCAGTTAAACTATTAATTTATATAATCCGGTCAAATATTCTAATGTTATTTTAGACATATGATCCTATTTATGACCGGATATTCATGTTTATAATCTGCTGATAGAATCTCTCGTTTTAAACTTGTTGATTGTTATTTATGTTAGGTTTTCATGTATGTCTGTCATTTGATATGTTTATAATAAAAATCTGGCAGTTGGGTATAACCGCGTGCTCGCTGTTACGTTGTATTGAATGGGGTTATCGTTATGGGGAAGGGGGTATTAAAGCGACTGTAAATATACGTTGTTTCTCATGCGATGAACCCATCATCTCCTTTCTTTTTCCGATTATTTGAGAAAATGGTAGGATTTACACATACGGGAGTTCGTTTATCGGGGTGGGATTAACTAAATTCTATAAAATCTCCCCATTTAGTAAATTACCTTGGTGGGTCCAGTAGACCTAAACCCATTAAAGAGATCAGGGGAACCCGGATTCATTTTTTATCTCTTGTCTGGACAGATTTATTCGTAATCGTATTATCGACGATGACGACAGCGGCTTTCAAGCCGCACTCAATGCCCAATCGCCGGCGGGGAAGCCCTATATTGGGGGGGGGAATAATGTGAATGTCATATTATAGGAACGTAAGGAACTAATGGAATGTTTTACCTTTGTTTTCTAGGAGAGACTTTACATAGAAATGCAAAGAGATATTGCGAGTATTGTAAGTAATCTCGATCGTTACATAGTTTGTAAATGTAGCGACCTGACCCATAACACCCCCTGTAACCTTTATAGGGGGGTCCCAAGAACAAGGGTAAATCTTCAATAAAATGAATGGGAGGTGTGGTTCTTAATCAGGCATCGGATTGGTAGATAACTCAAGGGGCGGAGCCTCCCATCATCTGTATAGTTACAGATATTTAAAGCCCCCTGTTAAATGATGCTCTCTGCCCCTAAAACCCCCAAAAGCTCCAAAGCCAGTAAATAACTTAGCGAATAAATCTCTGGGCGTTCTTTGTGGGGGGGGGGTACGGAGGATTACCCCCAGTTAGTCCTCTCTCTGTCTGATGAATCGGGAATTCTGTATAATTCACTCATTTCAATTCTTCTCAACAGTTTGAAAGAAAGAAGATCTTGATGTATAAGGTACCATCATTTAATGTACACGTTGTCATAGACAACATGTTACTATGTCCGTCCGCTTATACTTTAATAACTAAAAATTTACTTAAATCGATGTCATTAGAACTTTCTGGGTTGATGTATCAATGGCTCGGAAATGTACATTACTTACTATTTTTTCATAGTCCCCCCTAATGCAGTTCATAGAAAGCCTCCGGACGGTGCAAGAAGAACCAAGAGCTTTATAGATGAACAATGCATTAACTATTTCATCTCATTTACAGACAGAGAAGGCCAAAGACGGCATAAGTAAGTATTTCCATAGCCGATAAATACGATAAAACATTAAAAAATAATTGGTATTTTGTCAATTTTAATAAATAGTTATTCTATTTCTTTTCACCATCTACCTGCTGTAATATCGCTACACAATCTGCTGTTGCTCAGTAAATAAATGTAATAAATGTAATATAATAAAACAGCCATAGGGATTCCATACGGTTATTATTTCATATATTTTTTTTTTACAACCCTGCCAGTAAAATGCTGGTTAATTGGTATTTATAATAAGACCCAGTAACCAATGTTTATTGGGTTTAATTATCAGAATAGGGGATTATAAGGGGCTTCGCCCCCCCACCATAGAGGAATCTCCTGTCCTGGTCGCCAGCAAACCCGTCTCATCAAGACATATTGTATATATATATATAGATATGATATGGAACTGAATAAATGTGGATATGGAAGCATTTTTATGATATTATTATAAAAATAATATTATGTCTATTCCTTTCTCAGGTGATGGGGAGTCTGGTGACATGTAAGTGCATTCCGAAATAACTTTTTACTATAATACACAAGACCCCCATCATATTGTAGCTGCTGTTATTAAACCCCCCCAGACAGGGAACATATTGAGGTGTTACGGATGGTCTGCATATCACAGTAAAGTCCATTAAAAACGATAGAAGTTCTCAGTGACCCTATTTCTGGGCAGTTTTTTGGGGTACAGGTTTTAAGCATGTAATATTATTGGAATTATTGTATTCAATCCATGTAATAATTCTTGTTTGTTTGCATTGAAAGCGAGGAGGCGATGCGGGAGCTGGAGATGTTAAACAAGGGTCTGGAGATGTTGGTGAGTGGATCTAATGGTTGAATGACGGGACGTTGGGTAGGAGAGCCCGTTGGCTTTGGGAGGACAAAGACGTTCCTAACAAATCCACTTCAGCAAATATCTGTTACATTTCCTTAATAACAAGAAACGTACTTTTATTCTTATTTTCTCAGGAGAAGGGACTCATGAATGGACTTATGGAGAATGGTATGTCTACAAGACCACTTGTCCTTTAATTATAAGAATAGAAAATATAATTGGTTGCAAACCAATGAAGAACGAACCCCAGACGACGTATTCATTTGACTAATTACTTTTGTATTTATAGGAAAAGAACAGCCGGTAGCTGTAGTGATGTAAGTATTTACACAGACGGTATGTCTCAGCACACAGGTTCTGTTCATAAAAAAGGCAATTTAATAATTCATACTATTTGTATAAGGATCATAAGTTTTATACGTATTGTAAGGAAGCTTTACTTTACCAAGAAGGTAGTAGATACATGGAAGAGTCTCCCAGCAGATATGGTAGATGCTAACACAGTGAAGGCATTTAACCATGGATAGGCATACGGCTCCTGAATCTAGGACAAGAAAGGGACTGATTAAGGTCAGAGTCTCGAAATCAGACTAGGTGGGCTTAATGGTTCTTATCTGCCGTCAAATTCTATGCTTCTATAAATGTGCTTTTTTTGTCTTTGCATGGCCGATAGAGAGGAAGAGGAGGAAGAAGAGTAAGTAAAAGTTAATTCATGGGACAGGTGAGAGGGTGGAGAGAAACCCTGGAATAAAAGATATAAATCAGGGGTGTCCAACCTGCGGCCCTCCAGCTGCTGCAGGACTACATCTCCCATAATGCTCTTTTAGCTAAGACGCTGGCTGAGGAGTATGGGAGATGTAGTCCTGCAGCAGCTGGAGGGCCGCAGGTTGGACACCCCTGATATAAATAGTAGTGTGAGAGCAGGAGTGAAGAGGGATGAGAGAGCAGGAGAAGAGAAAAACGAGAGAACAAGAAAGGGGTAAAAGATAAGAGAGTTTGATGAAAGGGAGATGACAGATGGAGAGTACATTGGGGAGGGAAAAAACTATAAAAACTGTGAGCGAAAGGAATAATGTAAGACCGGGCCGGATAATAAGAATAAGAAGCATGGGGGGGTCCAGATAACTGACTCGTGTTTTATTTCTTCTTTCAGAGAGAAGGGTAACAGCTGTAAGAGGTAAATCTTTTTTCCACTTATTGTACTTCTTACACAGACACAGAAGCTGGATATATTTGCCCCGCTCCACTTTTCCGTCTCCGGTTTGGGTTCTCCGGAGGGTTATCGTCCGATGTAGATTAATAATCTCACAGCGATGTTTTTAGATTACAGAGTTCATCGTACTGATCACGGCAGAGACGGGCTGGGAGCCGCAGGTTTGGCTTCTTCTGGGTTTACGTTTCCTCTTATATCGTCATCTTTGTTTCTATTACAGATTATTCTCCTGCTGCTCCCGCTCCCTGTTTGGGAAAAAATAATTTGATGTTTACATTAATCTTATGTTAATAAATCCAAATAATTTCCATAATTGTGTACTTCTTTTCTAATGGTAAAACAAGAGGTCATAATCGAAATATAAAGGTGAAATGTAAAAAAAGTGTTTTTTTTTCTTAATTAAATAATTTTTTGCAATATTGATAAAGAGCCCTTTAAGGACCCATTTACGTGTTATGTATGCCAGTGATTTCACTTTAAAAAAAAATAGATGAGTAAAAAAAAAAAATCATTGCACATCGCAGAAGAACATTCTGTCTATAAAGATCCATGTAGGCTCTTCCAATATGAACATGACTGTCTCGCCCATGTGTGATCCATGGGAACGCTCGGATTGGTTTCTAAAGGCACTTCCACCTGTCCCTACTATTGGCAGAAACAACCTGCAGGTGTTTGGAATACATAGAAGAGAGCTATCTCGCCATTTTCTATTTCTACCCAGTCATGTCGGACTTAAAAATGAACCGTCGTGGTGGAATCGTTGGTTCACAACCTTGCGCTTTCATGTTGCTTATGAGAGGCCTATGCCGTACCTTACCGTGATAATGATTTTTACCGATGCCACGCGCATTGACAGTACTCTATGAATGTAAACAAGTAAATTAAATGGTTGTGCTTTCCTATTGGCTTTGTGATGTGTATTTTATTTATTAGTATGTCTGGTGTATGTTAACATACATGGCCGTTCCACTGGTGTTCCGAAGAACGATGCTGGTGGAAGCGGTAAGAGGTCATGTAGCTACTGACTGAGCTCTTAACTAAAGAACTGTTCACGGATCTGATGTAGATGTTGACTGAAGCCCTTGCTACTGCATATGGCCTGGTGGCTCTGTAGAACACACACGTTATGACCGATTAGTAAAGTAGCCCATGACTTGCTCTTCATCCTTTGGGGGAAAACAAGATTTATACTAGAGGAGACCATTGCTGTCCTGTGGAAAGCTGCTTTTATTTGAGTGCACAAACATAGCCCTCAACATGGGAAGCTCTTGACCATACGACACATGTCACGTGTGCGTACATCTTTTGCTTCCTATGTGACATTTCCTAATATATACGTGGCTTGCATGAATCGTTCAGATAACGTTTATTCATACGCATCATCATATTGATATTTTAAAAGGAGGGACATGATATAAGCAGCCCATACACATGGCACGGTTCCATAGAATCCCATTGGACCGTGAAAAATCTGTCACTTGATTTCTTAGGCTATGTGCATGGTGACAGCAGTCCCCGATGTTAAACCATCATTCATTCAGAACACGTTTTAGGAGCTGTTAACTTTCCTCTTTAAAGGCAAGCTGGATAACTTTGACCCTTACTTAGTTTATATTTTATAAAGTCTGTTTAAAAACACTCTGCAGACTTTTATTCCTCTTGTACTGTGCTCATTCATGCGTACTACGAGGCGTTATGCTTGGGAATGAAGGGTTTTTAGATTACACCTCTGGTGATCAGATCGCCATCTAACTCGAATCTCTTTGAATGTATGATGGTTCTGTGGGTGGCCTGGATTTGGGGCTCATGT
Organism: Spea multiplicata; assembly: GCA_009364415.1. NCBI lineage: Eukaryota > Metazoa > Chordata > Amphibia > Anura > Pelobatidae > Spea > Spea multiplicata. The sequence continues at coordinate 13,525 of VKOC01046569.1, read as the reverse complement.
TTCTTATTTATGGACCATACACCCCACATGGCTTCCGAGAATGCCCTGAGATTTATTCACCCCGTCGTTTACGGGGTTTGTGTAACAGTCTGGGGTGGGCTCGGGATTTTCACAGAGGGGGGCTTTAAATAACACAGCCCCTGTCTGTAACCCCACATACTATGGCAGTGCTTGATTTTCTGCCCTACCTCTCATTGTACAGCACCACAGAATAAGATGGCGCTATATAAAATCAATAATAAAAACATTTTATTCAATTTCTATAATATAACATTCTCATGATTTCCTTTAATAACTATTCAGTAACTCTGCTGTCTTAGTCCTTGATCCTTTAAACCAAAACTCTTGATAATTTTGTCAATTCAGGTTTAATATCTTTTTCCAAACACCTTTTGAATTTATTATTTATTTATTTTAACATCCAGCAGTTAGATTGCGGTGGGTTTAAAATCTGGCATATTATGTATGTAATGTCCGTTTACGCCACTCCCTTTCTTTTTTTTTTTTTTTTTTCTTTTTTTATTGTGTCTCTGCACCCGCTCCAACCCATTATTTGTGAGGGAGAAGCGAATGCAGAGACAAGAATGAGAACTTACTCGATTATTTTTGGAATTTACGGAACTTCGCCTCCGCGCCGGTAAACTCCTGTATTAGGAACAGGATGGATTTTGAGAAAGTGTTTCTTAAAATCAGAATATGTTTGTTTATATGTAGTATGGATGTTTTAATTAGTAAAAGTAAAGTAAATAATAGCAAGGTATCTCAAAAAATCTATAAAGGAGAAACAAAATGGTCGCTTTTTTAAAACTAGTCTCTATTAATGTGCAAGGGTTAAATTCCCCACAGAAAAGGAGTCTCTTGTACAATATGTTAAGTAAAGAAAAGATAACTATCGCGTTCATTCAAGAAACTCACTGGATAGAAAACCCACAAAGATTATGGAGATGTAGATCCTTTCCGGAAATATTTTACTCTAATTTAGAAGGGAACATTAAAAAAAGAGGAACTGCAATTATGATTTCTAATAATGTTAAATTTGAATTTATATACCATGAAAACGATAATCAGGGCAGATCACAAATTTTAATCTGTAAGATTAATGATATACTATACACATTGGTCAACATCTATGCCCCTAATAAGAATCCATCTAGGTTCGTAGTTAAAGTCTATAACAGAGTTCAACAAATAAAAAAAGGAATATTATACATGGGTGGAGATTTCAATTGTGTTATCAATCCAAAAAAAGATAAAAGAATATCTACAGCGGCAACAATAGATTCACAAATTAAATTAGAAGCAGAGAAAATGAACTCCTTTATAGAAAATAACTTACTATATGATATCTGGAGAGTCCAACACCCCAACGAATCAGATTTTACCTTTTTTTCGCATTCACATTTATCCTACTCAAGAATAGACTTTATCTTAACGGAATTACAAAATTTGAGATTAATTATAAATTCAAATATAGGTCAAATTACCTGGACAGACCATGCTCCAATATTCGTTAAATTTAAGGGCAACCAACAATATAGTACAAATCGGAGCTGGAGGTTAGACGATTCATTATTAAACAATCCCGAAACTTTAGACGAGTTAACTTTAGACGAGTTAAAAATTGTTTATGGAACAAAATAACAACGGAGAAGTGAATAATTTGATATTGTGGAACGCATTTAAATGTTTCATGAGAGGATGTTTAATAAAAATCTCCTATAATATTCGAAAGAAATTAGGTCAGAGTTTAGCCGACCTTTATATTGACTTAGCAAAAATAGAAAGGTTAAATAAGGGAAATCCAAATACAATAAACACATCAGAATTTATTAAAATCAGATCTGAAATTAATATAAGACTACAAGAGAGAGTAGACAGGGGACTCTTAAAAATGAAACAAAGGTGGTACTATAGCAACAATCGTGTAGGTAAATACTTAACCAATAAATTAAAATATGAACGGAAAAAAAGTGTGATAAAAAAAATTATAATAGGGAATAAAACCTTCCTAAATCCTTCCCAAATAACTAAGCGTTTTGAAGACTACTATAATTCGTTATATAACTTAGAAGGCTCCGAAAAGTCTCAAACAGATATTAGAAATTATTTGCATTCTCTAAACTTACCGAAGCTGAAAATAGAACACCTAGAAATATTAAATGCTCCGATAAAAGAAGATGAGATTAAAAGAGCGATTGAAAACTTGGAAAAGAAAAAAGCTCCAGGTCCCGATGGATATACAGCGTCATTCTATTTAACATTTAAAGACATTATTACACCATTATTATTTAAATCCTATGAAGAGATAGCAGACGGTTCAAAAATTCCCCCTGAGATGCTATTGGCTTCCATTACTCCAATACCGAAACCTAATAAAGACCCAAGCAGGGTCCCGAATTATAGACCTATATCATTAATAAATATTGACATCAAAATATATTCAAAGATACTCGCAGAAAGACTAAAAATTTATTTACCAGATATAATACACTCAGATCAGGCAGGTTTTATTATTGGTAGAGGTTTAACAGACAATACCCGCAAAATGATAAATTTGATGGATATAACTAGTAAAAGAACAACATATACAGCGTTTTTAGCTTTAGATGCCGAAAAGGCTTTCGATCGCGTGGATTGGAAATTCTTGTCTGAAACTCTGGAGTCCTTTGGCATATCTGGGAAATTTAAAAATAATATTTTAGCATTATATCAAAATCCAACTGCTCAAATTGTAGGTCCAATGATAACATCAAAATCCTTTAGAATCAATAATGGAACGCGACAAGGATGCCCATTGGCACCTCTATTATATGCTATGTCAATTGAACCCTTAGCACAATCAATAAGAAATTCGAAAGAAATAATGGGGATTAACATTAGGCAAAATGAATATAAGATAACACTCTTTGCTGACGATATTATATTAACTCTCTCGAACCCAGATAAATCAATGAAATTTGTTTTGAAATTAATTGAAGAATATGGGAAATTTTCCAACTATAAACTAAATGTTAATAAAACACAGATTATCTGTGCTAATCAGACTAAAGAGCAAGCTAAACTGATGAGATCACATATGAATGTTGATTGGAGCATGGATTCATTGGAGTATCTAGGTATAAAAATTAAATACAATCTTAAAGAAATGGTCAGAGATAATTACAATATATTAATAAAGAAAATGGAAGAAAAATTAAGCAAATGGAAGAACCTCGAAATTTCTTGGTTAGGAAGAATAAACGCTTTTAATGCATATTACTTACCTAAAATAATTTTTTTGTTAAGAGCGATACCACTGAGAGTCCCCTATCTTACCCTCTCAAAAATTCAAAAAATAATTCTAAGATATATTTGGCAAAATAAGCCACCTAGAATATCCTTTAGTAACCTAGTTAGACATACGCAAAGAGGAGGCCTCTCGGTTCCTGATATTAAAGATCTGCATGAAACGTGCATGATAACTCATTTTTTACTTTTAGATAGACCAGAAAGTGATAAAACTCCATGGTTCATTATAGAGAAAGAAACTACAAATCTATCAAATATTATTTGGATGACTCACGAAACAAATAAATATATTAAGTTCTCAGTGACCCTATTTCTGGGCAGTTTTTTGGGGTACAGGTTTTAAGCATGTAATATTATTGGAATTATTGTATTCAATCCATGTAATAATTCTTGTTTGTTTGCATTGAAAGCGAGGAGGCGATGCGGGAGCTGGAGATGTTAAACAAGGGTCTGGAGATGTTGGTGAGTTGATCTAATGGTGGAATGACGGGACGTTGGGTAGGAGAGCCCGTTGGCTTTGGGAGGACAAAGACGTTCCTAACAAATCCACTTCAGCAAATATCTGTTAAATGTCCTTAATAACAAGAAACGTACTTTTATTCTTATTTTCTCAGGAGAAGGGACTCATGAATGGACTTATGGAGAATGGTATGTCTACAAGACCACTTGTCCTTTAATTATAAGAATAGAAAATATAATTGGTTGGAAACCAATGAAGAACGAACCCCAGACGACGTATTCGTTTGACTAATTACTTTTGTATTTATAGGAAAAGAACAGCCGGTAGCTGTAGTGATGTAAGTATTTACACAGACGGTATGTCTCAGCCCACAGGTTCTGTTCATAAAAAAAGGCAATTTAATAATTCATACTATTTGTATAAGGATCATAAGTTTTATACGTATTGTAAGGAAGCTTTACTTTAAGAAGGTAGTAGATAAATGGAAGAGTCTCCCAGCAGATATGGTAGATGCTAACACAGTGAAGGCATTTAACCATGGATAGGCATACGGCTCCTGAATCTAGGACAAGAAAGGGACTGATTAAGGTCAGAGTCTCTAGATCAGACTAGGTGGGCTTAATGGTTCTTATCTGCCGTCAAATTCTATGCTTCTATAAATGTGCTTTTTTTGTCTTTGCATGGCCGATAGAGAGGAAGAGGAGGAAGAAGAGTAAGTAAAAGTTAATTCATGGGACAGGTGAGAGGGTGGAGAGAAACCCTGGAATAAAAGATATAAATCAGGGGTGTCCAACCTGCGGCCCTCCAGCTGCTGCAGGACTACATCTCCCATAATGCTCTTTTAGCTAAGACGCTGGCTGAGGAGTATGGGAGATGTAGTCCTGCAGCAGCTGGAGGGCCGCAGGTTGGACACCCCTGATATAAATAGTAGTGTGAGAGCAGGAGTGAAGAGGGATGAGAGAGCAGGAGAAGAGAAAAACGAGAGAGAACAAGAAAGGGGTAAAAGATATGAGAGTTTGATGAAAGGGAGATGACAGATGGAGAGTACATTGGGGAGGGAAAAAACTATAAAAACTGTGAGCGAAAGGAATAATGTAAGACTGGGCCGGATAATAAGAATATAAAGCATGGGTGGGGGGGGTCCAGATAACTGACTCGTGTTTTATTTCTCCTTTCAGAGAGAAGGGTAACAGCTGTAAGAGGTAAATCTTTTTTCCACTTGTTGTACTTCTTACACAGACACAGAAGCTGGATATATTTGCCCCGCTCCGCTTTTCCGTCTCCAGTTTGGGTTCTCTGAAGGGTTTTATTTTTTTTATTTTTTTTTCTGTTTGTTCGTTTGTTTTTCCCCTCTCCTTTCTTCCCCGATTTCCCTCTTCTCCCCTTCCCCTTGTGCTTCCCCCTTTTTCACCTGGTTCCAGTACTGAGATCTCTGCCCACCAGGGCTGTTCCGCCCCCCCCCCCTTTTTTTTTTTTTTTCCCACTGCCTGATGGCGTATGGTGCCACGGCCTGGGGACTCTACCTACGGGTTGGCCCATTCCCTGGGAGGGTTTTCCTTCCCATGAATATCTGCGCTAACTCATATCGTGCTTATGTTTACCAGGCATAGTCCTGGATGTAGCTGTCTCTGAGCCTTTTTTTTCCTCATGTTGGTTTCCTCCTCACTACCTTAGCTCGGTGAGGCCTGGGACTTTCAGCAACACCAGTGACGTCGCTGTTGCTTATTGTATGCACTTGTTTTACGTTACATTGGTTAATACCTGACGATGTTTCTGCTATTTGCACGTCATAATCTCACACAAAACAAAACGAAAAATGGGCGTCTGGGCGCCGCTTTACTCTGACCTATAGGTATTTTTTTGCATGTTCTGTCATATGCTGTGCCTGGATGCCAATAAAAAACTTTTCAATCGAAAAAAAATATAACATTCTCATGATTTCCTCCAATAACTATCCAGTAACTTCGCTGTCTTAGTCCTTGATGCTTTGTTTAAACCAAAACTCTTGATAATTTTGTCAATTCAGGTTTAATATCTTTTTCCAAACACTTTTTGGATTTATTTATTTATTTTAACATCCAGCAGTTAGATTGCGGTGGGTTTAAAATCTGGCAGTTGGGTATAACCGCGTGCTCGCTGTTACGTTGTATTGAATGGGGTTATCGTTATGGGGAAGGGGGTATTAAATCGACTGTAAATATATGTTGTTTCTCATGCGATGAACCCATCATCTCCTTTCTTTTTCCGATTATTTGAGAAAATGGTAGGGTTTACACATACGGGAGTTCATTTATCGGGGTGGGATTAACTAAATTCTATAAAATCTCCCCATTTAGTAAATTACCTTGGTGGGTCCAGTAGACCCAAACCCATTAAAGAGATCAGGGGAAACCGGCTTCATTTTTTTTTATCTCTTGTTTGGACAGATTTATTCGTAATCGCAGTATCAACGATGAAGACAGCGGCTTTCAAGCCGCACTCAATGCCCAATCGCCGGCGGGGAAGCCCTATATTGGGGGGAAATAATACGAATGTTATATTATAGGAACGTAAGGAACTAATGGAATGCTTTACCTTTGTTTTCTAGGAGAGACTTTATATAGATATGCAAAGAGATATTGCGAGTATTGTAAGTAATCTCGATCGTTACATAGTTTGTAAATGTAGCGACCTGACCCATAACACCCCCTGTAACATCTATAGGGGGTCCCAAGAACAAGGGTAAATCTTCAATAAAATGAATTGGAGGTGTGGTTCTTAATCAGGCACCGGATTGGTAGATAACTCAAGGGGCGGAGCCTCCCATCATCTGTATAGTTACAGATATTTAAAGCCCCCCTGTTAAACGACGCTCTGTGCCCCTAAAACCCTCCAAAAGCTCCAAAGTCAGTAAATAACTTAGCGAATAAATCTCTGGGTGTTCTTTGTGGGGGGGTACGGAGGATTACCCCCAGTTAGTCCTCTCTCTGTCTGATGAATCGGGAATTCTGTATAATTCACTCATTTCAATTCTTCTCAACAGTTTGAAAGAAAGAAGATCTTGATGTATAAGGTACCATCATTTAATGTACACGTTGTCATAGACAACATGTTACTATGTCCGTCCGCTTATACTTTAATAACTAAAAATTTACTTAAATTGACGTCATTAGAACTTTCTGGGTTGATGTATCAATGGCTCGGAAATGTACATTACTTACTATTTTTTCATAGTCCCCCCTAATGCAGTTCATAGAAAGCCTCCGGACGGTGCAAGAAGAACCAAGAGCTTTATAGATGAACAATGCATTAACTATTTCATCTCATTCACAGACAGAGAAGGCCAAAGACGGCATAAGTAAGTATTTCCATAGCCGATAAATACGATAAAACATTAAAAAATAATTGGTATTTTGTCAATTTTAATAAATAGTTATTCTATTTCTTTTCACCATCTACCTGCTGTAATATCGCTACACAATCTGCTGTTGCTCAGTAAATAAATGTAATAAATGTAATATAATAAAACAGCCATAGGGATTCCATACGGTTATTATTTCATATATTTTTTTTTTACCACCCTGCCAGTAAAATGCTGGTTAATTGGTATTTATAATAAGACCCAGTAACCAATGTTTATTGGGTTTAATTATCAGAATAGGGGATTATAAGGGGCTTCGCCCCCCCCCCCACCATAGAGGAATCTCCTGTCCTGGTCGCCAGCAAACCCGTCTCATCAAGACATATTGTATATATATATATAGATATGATATGGAACTGAATAAATGTGGATATGGAAGCATTTTTATGATATTATTATAAAAATAATATTATGTCTATTCCTTTCTCAGGTGATGGGGAGTCTGGTGACATGTAAGTGCATTCCGAAATAACTTTTTACTATAATACACAAGACCCCCATCATATTGTAGCTGCTGTTATTAAACCCCCCCAGACAGGGAACATATTGAGGTGTTACGGATGGTCTGCATATCACAGTAAAGTCCATTAAAAACGATAGAAGTTCTCAGTGACCCTATTTCTGGGCAGTTTTTTGGGGTACAGGTTTTAAGCATGTAATATTATTGGAATTATTGTATTCAATCCATGTAATAATTCTTGTTTGTTTGCATTGAAAGCGAGGAGGCGATGCGGGAGCTGGAGATGTTAAACAAGGGTCTGGAGATGTTGGTGAGTTGATCTAATGGTGGAATGACGTGACGTTGGGTAGGAGAGCCCGTTGGCTTTGGGAGGACAAAGACGTTCCTAACAAATCCACTTCAGCAAATATCTGTTAAATGTCCTTAATAACAAGAAACGTACTTTTATTCTTATTTTCTCAGGAGAAGGGACTCATGAATGGACTTATGGAGAATGGTATGTCTACAAGACCACTTGTCCTTTAATTATAAGAATAGAAAATATAATTGGTTGGAAACCAATGAAGAACGAACCCCAGACGACGTATTCGTTTGACTAATTACTTTTGTATTTATAGGAAAAGAACAGCCGGTAGCTGTAGTGATGTAAGTATTTACACAGACGGTATGTCTCAGCCCACAGGTTCTGTTCATAAAAAAAGGCAATTTAATAATTCATACTATTTGTATAAGGATCATAAGTTTTATACGTATTGTAAGGAAGCTTTACTTTAAGAAGGTAGTAGATAAATGGAAGAGTCTCCCAGCAGATATGGTAGATGCTAACACAGTGAAGGCATTTAACCATGGATAGGCATACGGCTCCTGAATCTAGGACAAGAAAGGGACTGATTAAGGTCAGAGTCTCTAGATCAGACTAGGTGGGCTTAATGGTTCTTATCTGCCGTCAAATTCTATGCTTCTATAAATGTGCTTTTTTTGTCTTTGCATGGCCGATAGAGAGGAAGAGGAGGAAGAAGAGTAAGTAAAAGTTAATTCATGGGACAGGTGAGAGGGTGGAGAGAAACCCTGGAATAAAAGATATAAATCAGGGGTGTCCAACCTGCGGCCCTCCAGCTGCTGCAGGACTACATCTCCCATAATGCTCTTTTAGCTAAGACGCTGGCTGAGGAGTATGGGAGATGTAGTCCTGCAGCAGCTGGAGGGCCGCAGGTTGGACACCCCTGATATAAATAGTAGTGTGAGAGCAGGAGTGAAGAGGGATGAGAGAGCAGGAGAAGAGAAAAACGAGAGAACAAGAAAGGGGTAAAAGATAAGAGAGTTTGATGAAAGGGAGATGACAGATGGAGAGTACATTGGGGAGGGAAAAAACTATAAAAACTGTGAGCGAAAGGAATAATGTAAGACTGGGCCGGATAATAAGAATATAAAGCATGGGTGGGGGGGTCCAGATAACTGACTCGTGTTTTATTTCTCCTTTCAGAGAGAAGGGTAACAGCTGTAAGAGGTAAATCTTTTTTCCACTTGTTGTACTTCTTACACAGACACAGAAGCTGGATATATTTGCCCCGCTCCGCTTTTCCGTCTCCAGTTTGGGTTCTCTGAAGGGTTTTATTTTTTTTTTTTTTCTGTTTGTTCGTTTGTTTGTCCCCTCTCCTTTCTTCCCCGATTTCCCTCTTCTCCCCTTCCCCTTGTGCTTCCCCCTTTTTCACCTGGTTCCAGTACTGAGATCTCTGCCCACCAGGGCTGTTCCGCCCCCCCCCTTTTTTTTTTTTCCACTGCCTGATGGCGTATGGTGCCACGGCCTGGGGACTCTACCTACGGGTTGGCCCATTCCCTGGGAGGGTTTTCCTTCCCATAAATATCTGCGCTAACTCATATCGTGCTTATGTTTACCAGGCATAGTCCTGGATGTAGCTGTCTCTGAGCCTTTTTTTTCCTCATGTTGGTTTCCTCCTCACTACCTTAGCTCGGTGAGGCCTGGGACTTTCAGCAACACCAGTGACGTCGCTGTTGCTTATTGTATGCACTTGTTTTACGTTACATTGGTTAATACCTGACGATGTTTCTGCTATTTGCACGTCATAATCTCACACAAAACAAAACGAAAAATGGGCGTCTGGGCGCCGCTTTACTCTGACCTATAGGTATTTTTTTGCATGTTCTGTCATATGCTGTGCCTGGATGCCAATAAAAAACTTTTCAATCGAAAAAAAATATAACATTCTCATGATTTCCTCCAATAACTATCCAGTAACTTCGCTGTCTTAGTCCTTGATGCTTTGTTTAAACCAAAACTCTTGATAATTTTGTCAATTCAGGTTTAATATCTTTTTCCAAACACTTTTTGGATTTATTTATTTATTTTAACATCCAGCAGTTAGATTGCGGTGGGTTTAAAATCTGGCAGTTGGGTATAACCGCGTGCTCGCTGTTACGTTGTATTGAATGGGGTTATCGTTATGGGGAAGGGGGTATTAAATCGACTGTAAATATATGTTGTTTCTCATGTGATGAACCCATCATCTCCTTTCTTTTTCCGATTATTTGAGAAAATGGTAGGATTTACACATACGGGAGTTCATTTATCGGGGTGGGATTAACTAAATTCTATAAAATCTCCCCATTTAGTAAATTACCTTGGTGGGTCCAGTAGACCCAAACCCATTAAAGAGATCAGGGGAAACCGGCTTCATTTTTTTTTATCTCTTGTTTGGACAGATTTATTCGTAATCGCAGTATCAACGATGAAGACAGCGGCTTTCAAGCCGCACTCAATGCCCAATCGCCGGCGGGGAAGCCCTATATTGGGGGGAAATAATACGAATGTTATATTATAGGAACGTAAGGAACTAATGGAATGCTTTACCTTTGTTTTCTAGGAGAGACTTTATATAGATATGCAAAGAGATATTGCGAGTATTGTAAGTAATCTCGATCGTTACATAGTTTGTAAATGTAGCGACCTGACCCATAACACCCCCTGTAACATCTATAGGGGGTCCCAAGAACAAGGGTAAATCTTCAATAAAATGAATTGGAGGTGTGGTTCTTAATCAGGCACCGGATTGGTAGATAACTCAAGGGGCGGAGCCTCCCATCATCTGTATAGTTACAGATATTTAAAGCCCCCCTGTTAAACGACGCTCTGTGCCCCTAAAACCCTCCAAAAGCTCCAAAGTCAGTAAATAACTTAGCGAATAAATCTCTGGGTGTTCTTTGTGGGGGGGTACGGAGGATTACCCCCAGTTAGTCCTCTCTCTGTCTGATGAATCGGGAATTCTGTATAATTCACTCATTTCAATTCTTCTCAACAGTTTGAAAGAAAGAAGATCTTGATGTATAAGGTACCATCATTTAATGTACACGTTGTCATAGACAACATGTTACTATGTCCGTCCGCTTATACTTTAATAACTAAAAATTTACTTAAATTGACGTCATTAGAACTTTCTGGGTTGATGTATCAATGGCTCGGAAATGTACATTACTTACTATTTTTTCATAGTCCCCCCTAATGCAGTTCATAGAAAGCCTCCGGACGGTGCAAGAAGAACCAAGAGCTTTATAGATGAACAATGCATTAACTATTTCATCTCATTCACAGACAGAGAAGGCCAAAGACGGCATAAGTAAGTATTTCCATAGCCGATAAATACGATAAAACATTAAAAAATAATTGGTATTTTGTCAATTTTAATAAATAGTTATTCTATTTCTTTTCACCATCTACCTGCTGTAATATCGCTACACAATCTGCTGTTGCTCAGTAAATAAATGTAATAAATGTAATATAATAAAACAGCCATAGGGATTCCATACGGTTATTATTTCATATATTTTTTTTTTACCACCCTGCCAGTAAAATGCTGGTTAATTGGTATTTATAATAAGACCCAGTAACCAATGTTTATTGGGTTTAATTATCAGAATAGGGGATTATAAGGGGCTTCGCCCCCCCCCCCCACCATAGAGGAATCTCCTGTCCTGGTCGCCAGCAAACCCGTCTCATCAAGACATATTGTATATATATATATAGATATGATATGGAACTGAATAAATGTGGATATGGAAGCATTTTTATGATATTATTATAAAAATAATATTATGTCTATTCCTTTCTCAGGTGATGGGGAGTCTGGTGACATGTAAGTGCATTCCGAAATAACTTTTTACTATAATACACAAGACCCCCATCATATTGTAGCTGCTGTTATTAAACCCCCCCAGACAGGGAACATATTGAGGTGTTACGGATGGTCTGCATATCACAGTAAAGTCCATTAAAAACGATAGAAGTTCTCAGTGACCCTATTTCTGGGCAGTTTTTTGGGGTACAGGTTTTAAGCATGTAATATTATTGGAATTATTGTATTCAATCCATGTAATAATTCTTGTTTGTTTGCATTGAAAGCGAGGAGGCGATGCGGGAGCTGGAGATGTTAAACAAGGGTCTGGAGATGTTGGTGAGTTGATCTAATGGTGGAATGACGTGACGTTGGGTAGGAGAGCCCGTTGGCTTTGGGAGGACAAAGACGTTCCTAACAAATCCACTTCAGCAAATATCTGTTAAATGTCCTTAATAACAAGAAACGTACTTTTATTCTTATTTTCTCAGGAGAAGGGACTCATGAATGGACTTATGGAGAATGGTATGTCTACAAGACCACTTGTCCTTTAATTATAAGAATAGAAAATATAATTGGTTGGAAACCAATGAAGAACGAACCCCAGACGACGTATTCGTTTGACTAATTACTTTTGTATTTATAGGAAAAGAACAGCCGGTAGCTGTAGTGATGTAAGTATTTACACAGACGGTATGTCTCAGCCCACAGGTTCTGTTCATAAAAAAAGGCAATTTAATAATTCATACTATTTGTATAAGGATCATAAGTTTTATACGTATTGTAAGGAAGCTTTACTTTAAGAAGGTAGTAGATAAATGGAAGAGTCTCCCAGCAGATATGGTAGATGCTAACACAGTGAAGGCATTTAACCATGGATAGGCATACGGCTCCTGAATCTAGGACAAGAAAGGGACTGATTAAGGTCAGAGTCTCTAGATCAGACTAGGTGGGCTTAATGGTTCTTATCTGCCGTCAAATTCTATGCTTCTATAAATGTGCTTTTTTTGTCTTTGCATGGCCGATAGAGAGGAAGAGGAGGAAGAAGAGTAAGTAAAAGTTAATTCATGGGACAGGTGAGAGGGTGGAGAGAAACCCTGGAATAAAAGATATAAATCAGGGGTGGCCAACCTGCGGCCCTCCAGCTGCTGCAGGACTACATCTCCCATAATGCTCTTTTAGCTAAGACGCTGGCTGAGGAGTATGGGAGATGTAGTCCTGCAGCAGCTGGAGGGCCGCAGGTTGGACACCCCTGATATAAATAGTAGTGTGAGAGCAGGAGTGAAGAGGGATGAGAGAGCAGGAGAAGAGAAAAACGAGAGAACAAGAAAGGGGTAAAAGATAAGAGAGTTTGATGAAAGGGAGATGACAGACGGAGAGTACATTGGGGAGGGAAAAAACTATAAAAACTGTGAGCGAAAGGAATAATGTAAGACTGGGCCGGATAATAAGAATATAAAGCATGGGTGGGGGGGTCCAGATAACTGACTCGTGTTTTATTTCTCCTTTCAGAGAGAAGGGTAACAGCTGTAAGAGGTAAATCTTTTTTCCACTTGTTGTACTTCTTACACAGACACAGAAGCTGGATATATTTGCCCCGCTCCGCTTTTCCGTCTCCAGTTTGGGTTCTCTGAAGGGTTTTATTTTTTTTTTTTTTCTGTTTGTTCGTTTGTTTGTCCCCTCTCCTTTCTTCCCCGATTTCCCTCTTCTCCCCTTCCCCTTGTGCTTCCCCCTTTTTCACCTGGTTCCAGTACTGAGATCTCTGCCCACCAGGGCTGTTCCGCCCCCCC
>VKOC01046568.1:0-46640 GCA_009364415.1 Spea multiplicata | reverse complement strand
GACAACAATCAGCAACTGGACAACAGGGGAGATATATTCTCATGCTGTACATATAAACTGTTTTTTTGTTTGTTTGTTTATTTATTTATTTTTTAAAACATATAAACTGTTTATCGGTATATACTGTATATTTCAGCCTATAACCATAATCAACGTGAGTTGATTTAAAATGTAGGATTTGAGCCCCACACGCAGTGCTTTGTTCCGTATGTCCTGCTGCAATCATGGTTCCAGTTCTATGCTCTTTTCCTCTGCATTTCCCTGTTGCATGCTCTTCTTATTGCTATCCCCCTCCCTTCAAATGAACTGCTTCATCTGATTCCCGTCAGTATGTCTGTGGCCTTTAACCGGCCCTAATCAATGTCCCTGCGCCTCGTTAATGAGGCTTTTATCTCCTTGATTTATTTCCAATAGGTCATGTGTACAGCTGCCCGCTAATCCCTGTGACCCGTCACTCATCCTGCCCCCACCCAACCGGCAGATGCTTGGCAGCTTCTTCACATCCTCATTGCATTGCAGCCCTTCCTAATTGGATTTGGGCAAAGGCCACACATATCCCCATCCAGCTGCCCGGGGAAGTAGTATTCTGTAGGTTTTGGATCCTTCTGCATCCCCTCCCATTGTGGATATATAGTTCATTATTAGTTCCATGGAATGTGTTCATCTAGCATTCACGTAATGCAGGGACCTGTTTAAATAACCTCATAGGGCTTCAGGGCACATACATAAATACATAATGCGATGGCATATCATGTAATGTCATATAACAGGGCCGACTAGTAGACGTCAGCATGCAGAGCAGAGAGCTGTAGTCACTCTTTCTTATACAGTAACATAGGCAGAATGGTACAATAACGTAGTCATGTTGGTCACAGTTTTTGTAATAACATACACATACTAAAAATGCAAAGTAAAATAAATGACAGCCTATCGGGCTTATATTTAGCTCTACGCAATCGTAAGCACCAAGTTGGTTGGAGTTTACCCCCTTTAATGATTGTGCTGACCCAAGGAAGTCCCTTGGAGAGATTTTTCGGAGATTACTGCTGCCACAGCCAGTTTAATAGGACAGGAACTCGTTTGTAGCAAGTCCCCTTGAGTTAGACTGCAGAGCGGGTACCATATTGAATTCAATGGGAATGGAGCTTGATTGAACTCTGCCATAATTTGCACACATTGGGCTTGATTAAATGTCATGTCTACACCTTAATTGGTTAAAAAGGTTACACTGAAATCAATTAAAAAACAACTTCTACTAAGTGGATCAGTTGGGTGTACAGAATGTTAGCTTGACATATAAAACGTAATCCAAAAGTGATGTGTAGATGTATCTATATCCCAATTTCCTTGTTTTCCTTAATTTCATCGGGTTCTTATGTCGGGATCAAAACTATAATGAAATGCAAACATCAGAGCTTCCGAGCTCATTAAGGAAATGCTTTAACATAACAAGCTGGCAGGACTTGTTCCAAGAACCAAAAGATGCACACAAGAGGGGAAAACATCGCTTTGCTACAGTTTGCTAAAATTTAAGAGAATAAATTATCAAAATGTTGTTTGATCATATATATATCTTTAAATACTGTTACAAGTGCAGTAGTGTACATTCTCAGTGTTTACTCTGAGTTTAGGACCTCTTCTCAATTGAAATGAACATGCTTATATGGCTGAGTTTGCAATTCATAGCTCCCTAGTTAACCATAAACTATCTTTTATCAGTGGCTGCAAAGAGATAGGAAGTACTGATCATTAACAGATACTATGAGAATCTCAGATTCTACTAATCTCTCTCTAAATGTATCAATTCAATAAGACATATTGTTAAGTAGCACCCAAGCGACAGGCTGGCAAATTTACCCCAAAAGGGAAATCATTTGTGATAGCGCTGGTGTTCATAGTGACTAAACGCACATTTTAATATAGTTACACATTATTACTAGCGCTCATCAAGGGCTGCATCACTGTAAGGAAGAATAACATTTTTTGGTATAGCTTTTTCTTCTTCTTCTTCTCCTTCTTCTTCTTCAATCTTTTCCTCTTCCTCTATTACCCAATAGAATATAATAATAATAATAATGTAATATAACGTATATAGTGACATATAATAAGATGTAATACAGTTCGTGTAATGCATCATATTAGGAGGCATCGGACACCATGCCATGCAGTATGGCATACGTTTTCGCAAAATATATCGGCAACAACTACAATAACACACATAAATAATACGATACAAGAGGAATCCAGGAATTCTGTGTATGCTTGACTGAAAACAAGTAGTTTAACTTTATCCAAGATGCCTGCGCTCATGCTGGGATATCCAAGTAGTGAGTTGATAATAATAGCATTATTACTGGAAAGAGCATATAGCAACAGAATTATAACACAAGTTCAAATAACATCAGTTGCACCCAAATCTATATGCCGATACTTGTGTCTCCTTTGTGAGTAAGGAATCTGCCTGGTAGTATAGGATCTAGTGATGTGTAAGCGTCTGATGGATGGCTGCTGTGTATTGTGTGTGACCCCCTTCGGGTCCGGCAGTAGAATGTGGGCAGTGGTCCGGTGATGGGTGCTCAGATTCCGCGAGTGTGTGTATATCTTCATTAGGTATGCCCGCTGGAGCTGGCAGGGTCACTGGTACAGGTGCCACATGAGAGAAGTAAAAGATTTGCTCTGCTGAGCAGTCCCCTTAACCGTTCCATGTCCATTCTACATTATAAATACGCTATTCAGCGAAGATGGTACCTGACCACACTGCATATATTAAAATTATCTGAAACTGTTACCCTGGATTTACATGCGGGCACAATTAATTGACAGTGTTGGATTATTACATTGTTGTCTATTAGTAAGCAGGTGCATGCTGGAGGGGCGTTCGGTGACATATTTCGGACCTAGACGTTCATCTGAGGCCGGAGCAGCCTTTTTTTTTGAAGCATGGGTTAAAGCATAGGCCCTCGTGAAGCTAAATTGCTATAGGGGGCATGCATACTATAAAAGTAATATTCTGTCCCCCAGAGATATCTGAAAACTGACGCAGGCGTGCAGTCCTCCAAAACATGGTAAGACCCCCTTTAATAGGGTATCTCATATGTATGACCAGATTTTAACTCTTTTAGTACCACCGTATCTGGATACAAACAACAGTTTGTCATATTTAAAGGGGTAAAGACTGTGAGTTTTGCCATTTTATTAATAATCAAATTTAATGAATAATCATGTTCTAACTCGGTGGAATGCGATTTGCGGATTCGTGGCTATTATTGCACTTTTACAACGACAGAGGATCGTGGGAATTCTAGACCATGAGAACATGGGGAGCTTTATACCTCTTCTCTCGTCTTGGACAATACTTACACTTTTTTTACATTTTTATGCTCAAAACATATTCAGGTGTCTCAGTAGCGCATATGCACAATGTTATACTAATGTCGCTGTAAGCAGTAATGTGTACAGAAAGTGTTTCTGCAGTAACTTTATACCAATAATGCTGGAAATATCACTTCATTTGTTTCAAGCCGTCCTCAAGTGGCTTTTCCATTCACCTTCTCATTTGTACGCGTTTCTAAGCCAGCGTCTTTTGGTGCTGAGGTTAGTATCTAGGAATCAGGGTTTGTACATCCGCTGGTGGCAAAGACACGCAGAAGGGGAATGTATATACAAATACACCCCGGTATAGTACCTCGCCCAGTCTATGGTACGTAGACCAGAAGACTCACAAAGTGAAATGGGCTAATTTGGGGTCAATTTCAGAGCTCTTCGTTTCTAGGTCAATTTTTTGTAGCAAAAACATTAAAATGGGAACTTTTCTTTCTCTTTAGCCCTGGTATTGGCAAACAGCAGCATATGTAGTCGAGCTTTAGCTCCCCCAATGATTACCTGATATAGTTTGATTGCTGCATGCACAGGCAACAGTATCTACCCAAAAATCCCCAGCTGTTACTAATTCTTGTGTTGTTTCTTGAGCATTTTAGTTCAGTTTCTTAAGAGATGCAAGTTCACTATCAATGTCTTAATGGTTTCATAGGAACTATGGTGGATATGTCCCATTTTACTCTACAGCCTAGTCACCACACACTCACCACACACTCACCACACACTCACCACACACTCACACACTCGCCACATACTCACACACACGCTTACCCGATGCTCTGTACCCAGTGCGCCATAAATAGCTAAAAGTACAGCAAACATAACAAACTTATTGGAAGATTTTCATCTGTCAGACAGGTCAAAACCTGCTTTATCCACATCAATAAGATGCAGATTTAACTTTGCACAGGGTGAGCGTTTCTGAATCGCACACTGATCTCTGCTGGATCATTTATAAAAGCCGGATCTGATGAATTCTTTAGAGCGTGGCCCGTGCAAGACACCTGAATGTGAAATACTGATATATACCGATCAACACTATATTACCCAACCAAGTCATAGAGCAGGTATGGCCATCCAGATGGTGTGGATTAGAATTCCCACCATGCTGTGCCGGCCCTCAGGCAACCTCTGCCACCCAGCTGCTATTTCTGGCAGTAGCAAGAAACCAAAATAGACGGCACATAAATAGATGCCATCACCTGTAACTACTGGTACATGTAACTACCGTTCAACCGTTTGAAGTCCATTAGCGGTTTTCATGGAAAGCAAGGAAATTTCTAGCTGTAACATAATTGCAAAACAGTTATTAGCCTTTTAACCTTAAACTCGGATTAGCGAACACAACGTGCCATTGGAACGCAGGAGTGATGGGAGTGATAAACAACATCTACACTGGATTTATGATCCATTTCATGTTATTTTAATGACCAAAATGTGCCTTTCTTTTTTTAAAAACAAAGACATTTCTAAGTGACCCCAAACATTTGAATGGTAGCATGTATATGTGTGTATGTGTATATATAACACATATATACACACATATGTACGAACCACATATATCTATTAAATAATTCCTGACTTTTCTGTAGTCAGGATGATATATGACGGCATGAAGTTGACCTTCTCCTTCCCTTATTGGGCTCTTAATAAATGGCTTTTTAAACCTTTATGTAATACTATAAAGCTGATGGTTAAAACAGAATAGTTGGAGAACGGAATAGTTGTGAATGGCCAAAGCCTGAAATATTTTATTAAATAAATGCATTTATTTGTAAAAGCAGGCATATGCATTTCTGCCATATGTCAAGTGGCTGTATGTGACATCAGTTCATGGTCTCTATTGACTCTCATAGTTTCTGGATCCTCTCTGGGTTTTTTTATATGTAATTTCTATTTTTCAGGAAGACAATCATTGCACTTGCCCAGTGGACAAACCCTTACATGTAAAGTTAGTACTCGATTCCCTTCTGCTATTGTAGAAAACTCACATACTGCAGGTTTGTTTGCAGAAGAGTCTATGCTTCAGCTCCCTGATATCACTATACATTGTGAAGGGCCAGCCCCAACAAACAGCTGAGGTGATCCTGCATACTGAATAACGTCAGTGAAATTTTGTCAATGTCACCTCGCTGATTGAAAGTACATTATATGGGTTATCCCGGCTCTTCATATTGCATAGTGAAAATGGTGAGCGTGCTGCAGTCACTCACAAACTCCTGCTTTAATCCATAAAATCCTAGTGGAGACTGGCTTGACCAAATCACCGTATAGAATGTGTGAATGTTAACATAGCATATGAGCAGATTTTCTATTCAAAATTGAAGTTTAATTAGGTGGCAGACACTTTAAGAATGAATTGGTGAGATTATAGCTCTCTCTCTTGCAATCAGTGGTCAGACATACTGCTGCCAGTGCTGAGCTTGGCTACCATGTTGCCCTGAGTTGGATTTTGGTAATGATCTCCGTAGGGAGTAATTAGCCAACCTTGGGAAATCTCATATATACTGCATCATTAAAGGGGGGGCTGAAGGAGGCAGTGAGATCACAAGACTTTCTGTGGCTGCAAGGACATCCTTTCACGCAGCTTAAAATTAACTCCTCAATTCCCTGAGTTGCATTGTTTTTGGGTGCTGATTTTTGGCAGGGTTGACAGTGTAGTCCATTTTTAGGACAATAAAGTAAGCGTTGAAGCTCAAATATAGGATTCACATGCTTTCTGTGTCATTTAGAAGGCATCTGTGAGCATTTGGTGAGCTTAAGCCTACAAGGGTAAAAGGGACAGCTGGCCAGGACCCAGGCTTACCCTAGGGGCCCATAGCAGCCATTCTTTGGGTTGTCACAACCAGGGTTGTAACTAGAAACCAAAGGGACCTGGTGCTGCCCCCCAACTTCACCAAGCAACATGTCCCACTTTGCCACCTTTGCCCTAAACAGCTTGTGAGTGCCACCTTTGCCCTAAACAGCTTGTGAGTTATTTTGCCGCAAACAGCTTATTGTGCCATTCTAGTCCCCAAAGAGCCTGTTTGTGCTATATTTGCCCTCAGTCTGTCAGTGACTCAAGCAGCTTATCTGTGTCAACTTGTCTGTTACTTGTTTGCCCCTTGCCTTCATGAAGATTTTAACACAAACTTAAAATTATAGGAACCACATGGAAAAGTGGGGGGCATGTGCAAGGATGCAGACCTTAGAGGCTCTCCAAATTAAGAATCTGGCAGCATTCCCATGTCTGATGAGCTTTTTAAAAGAAAAGGATGCAGTAATCAGTGAAAGAATTGAGTTGGATCATTTTCTGACGTATTTACCACTGAACGAGTGGCCATGTGAAGTCATGTCAGGAAGTCTGATTTGTCAAAGAAGTAAAAGAGGCAGAAAGTTTGCTGATGGCATTTCAAGCAGTTCTTAATAGAGTCGGGGTCAGTATGGGGAAAGGGTAATAAAGACAAAGTTGGAAGCTTTGTCCATCAGTATTTAAGCAGAGCTCAGGCCAGAAACATTACATTGTCTCTAGCTTGAGATCTGACAACAAGTCTATGAAACTAGAGCAGGCAGAAAGCTGATCCTCTATTTTGCTATTTTCCAATAGGAGTAAACCGTCAAGATTGGTGAAGATTATTATTATTTACTGATTTTACTGCATAATATAACAATTTGAACGGTAAGGAGGCCCCTGCCGAAACAAACTTAAAATCTAGAAGAGCGCATAGGAGCGATATTTCTAATTGTCAGTTAATGAGTTCTACACAGTACTTTAGAACACGCAGACTTGGAATTAGCACATCTAAACCCCGCTTTGAATCTACATAATGTATCATTTCTGGAGTGCATTGAGCCATTTTGCCAATTCAGAGTTAATATCTTAGACCCACTGTGCTGAAAGTGCTTTGTCAGGTGAGCTAAAATGTGTTAGCCATCCCATGCGTTTTGCTAGAGTAACATCAAATGCCTCCACACGAGAGATGTTTTACCAAATTATCATAGAAAAAGCTGGAAATTGAAATGCAAAAGAACAAATGTTGGCAAGAGAAAAGAACATATTACTATGTTAGTTTGATTCCATGCCATTACAGTTGTATCAGTTTAAAAGTTGGACGTGTGATGCGATTACACTGCAGTTCTGTTGATGTGTACACAGCACTGTGGTCTAGGTGCAGTCCTCTGGTTAGTAAAGCTGTCTCCCCAGGGCCGTGGCTGTTAACATCACAGTTCAGTGGTCGATTGGCCTCCGTCTTTCACGCCATGCCGTTAAACACTCAGTTTAATAAACCACCCGCAACACTGCTGAATTAAGAAATGTTCTTGGCAGTTAATGAAAAATAACAGGGTAGTCATGCAGAGCATAGAGATGAAGCCTTTGGGAACCACAACACAGCCTGAGGAGGCTTATAAAACAAACTTCAAATGAGTGATGTTAATGCCTTTAACCTCTGCCCTCTTTACCAGGGAGTAGATACAGTGCGGTCACGTTGCCTCTGATAGAATACAGAAGACAGAACGTTCAGTGCTGGGTTCCTTCCCACTAACAAAACCTTATGGCCTGTAATAGTATTAACTACTCCATAGGGTCTGTCGATAAGACCAGGAATCAAGGTTCAGTGGCGGGGTAAATTCACCCTTTGCTGAGCAACTCCTCAATTTCATTGGCTGCCACAATTTTCCATTAATTTCAAGTGGATTAAGTCTGTAGAGCAGCTTATGTCCATTGAGTTAATTGAGACCCTCCTTGGTCTGGGCTAGCTTAGGACCTGGTGGAGTTGTTTATCTTGAGCTATTCTTAGTCCAGCTATTTCCTTAGTAAATTGTTTGCTTACACTTAAAAGCACTTTTAACGATTAGCTGACCTTGCCATACGCAGGTAAGAACCATTCAGAATTTGTAAAGCGGTAGAGCGGAGTACAAATGTAAAAGACCCTCTTCTAGCCATTTAAACACGATCGTATTGCGAGACAGTCAAAGGATTAAATGAGCAATCTAACAGATCATTTGTTAACATAGTGGCTATTGAAAATATCATTCCGCTTTGAGAATTAAACACTGAAGGGTCAGGAGAAATGAAGAAGGTTTCCACGGCTGAAAGCTCCTGCACTTCCTGGACCAGCATCTGCATTTGATGCTGCATTATTGCGGAGCTTCTCCTAGTCTCTGTTATTTTGCTGACAGAAGGCCATTATATCTCTTCAGAACCCTCATCTCTCAGGTCACCCTCCTAATCAGGTTCAAAATGTTAATTACTGCGTCTGCATGAGTAATCAGGGGAACACAGTGATCTCCCTCCTCCGCTTCTGGTGTCTATAATTGGGAAGTCCAGCATATTTTGCGAGCTCCACACCTGGAATGATTCCACCTTCACTTGGCTGCCCATATTTTCATGGAGTTAACCCCTGTCTTACAAGAAGTGCATTCAGAACCCAGTATTATTATTAGGTGTGATTTGAAAATCATCCCCGTGGTGAGATAAAGGTTAACGTTTTGAAAACCGTAAACATTGTATTAAACTAAAATACCAAGCTAGACTGGAGGAAGCCTCAAGCATGCTATGGATTGTACAATACTCCGCAGTGTTAATATGTCAATTAGTGTTAATGGCTCATACAGCCAGATATATCAGTACCAGAAATAAATATACTATTATTATTTTTTTGTTATATAGTGCCAACAATTTACACAGCGCTCCTTACAATACATTTATTCAGGGTATATGACAAGACAAGAATTGACAGACTAAGACAAACCAATGCATTAGGTAGAGAGGAGCTTGGTTACAATCTAAAGGGAATGGGGTGAGGAGAAAGGGGAGAGGTAGTGTGGGGTTGTATTAGTGGCAGGTAAGCTTTAGCTGGTATGCTTCTCTGACGAAGTGGGTTTTGAGATGTTTCTTGAATGTCGGGAGGGAGGGTGCGAGCTGAAGGTTCAGTGGAAGTATATTCCAGAGATATGGGGCAGCTCGAGTGAAATCCTAGACAGGAAAACAAAGAGGTGATAAGCATACCTGGGAACTTCTCGGCTCCGGCTACCCGGCTCCGGCTACCCGCGGGACGCGGACAGGACTGCACACTGACGTCAGCAGGCGGATTCGGGTCTTGAACTGGAGAACCAGAGGAGCAGCGCTCACCCGGCAATCTCCGGGCCAAACCTGGAGAGTTCCCAGGTATGGTGATAAGTGAGAAGGAAAGCCTAAGACCATGGGAAGAATGTAAAGATCAAGTAGGGGAGTATTTTGTTATGATGGGATAAATGAATGGAGGAGCAGTGTTATGGAGGGCCTTATATGTTAGTCCAAGGGTTTTAAATCTAAATCTTAATTTAGTGGGGGCCAGTGGTGGGCTTCACAGAGTGGGGATGCAGTAGAAGAGTGTTGTTCAAGGAATGGGAACCAAAAGAGTGTTGCAATAGTCAAAATGGGAAATAAGGAATGTACCAGGAAGTAAAGAACCCTGAATAATCCCAATAATCCCAGTGAACCACCCTGTCACTTTTTTTTTGGGGGGGGACATAATACAACAATATTTGACCAAAGCCACATAATGTAAAGACCTTATGTAACAGCGTCATGTTCCCAAACTGTGTGATAAATCTAAGATGACCAATTTCTTGGAATTTAATTAGGGGAAATATTTGTGTTGACATATATTTTAAGATGAATATTTTTAATTGAATAAAGTGACGAATGGAGCATGTAAAAAAAAGAGTTGTGATTGATAAATTTCATCTTCAAGTTCCCCTTACAAGCCGTGCGGATCTACGAATGTCCAGAGACACGGGTAGTGTTTAAAGCTAGCCAGATGTGGTGCCTTGAGCACAGGTGTGCGAAAAACAGAATTAAACCGTTCATCAGAATGAAAGCCGGCAACTTGTACAAGGATTCCTGTATAATCCATTATTTTGCTCTTTTTTCAGGGATATGATTGCTCAGCATCCTGTCCATCGGGAACATTTGGAGCTAATTGCTTGTCACAGTGTAACTGCAAGAACGCAGCCCTCTGCTCCCCTGTGGATGGGTCTTGCGTGTGCAGAGAAGGTAACGCTGGACAAAGAAAATCTTCTTTGACGTGTGGATGGGGTTGGGATCTGGGACACTGATTAATCATTCAGCTGTCATCTAAATGTAGTGACTTAAAAAGCCCTTGGTATTTTACATTGTATTGTCCTCCCACAAGAGTGAATGGGAAGAAACGTAAATATCCCTGGAATATACAGTTACTGCTTGACACTGACAATGCACACCCTGCAGCAGACTGCTGTGATTAGCAAGTAATTGTGTAGTCAACCCCAAACCACGACACTTCACTTATCACCTGCAGCGTGGCTTCTTTCCTATGTATCTCTTTCCGGGTTATTTCCAGTACAAAAACGTTTTCTTTCTTAGTGGCAAAACCTCCTGTACTCTTAAAAATTAGAAAAGGGAGCGTGCACTCATGTGTATCTTATGCATAGATTTACAGACTGTTTATTAAAGCAAAAAAGGGGGGGAAAAGCAGCATAAATGAAATATTTATACATTTACTGCTAAATAGCAGGTATTACAATCATATATTATTATTATTGTTAATAATGATTTATATTTGTAAATATACGTATATATTTCATCACTCTTTCTAGGTTGGCTGGGGATAGACTGTTCCATCCCGTGCCCTAGTGGAATTTGGGGTCTGGATTGCAATCAAACCTGTAGCTGTCTGAATGATGCCTCCTGCAGCCCCGTGGATGGGAGATGTACCTGTGCCGCAGGCTGGATGGGGGATATCTGTGACCAGCCGTGCCCGGTATGTGCTGTGGAATGGAGCAATCACTGTCAATGTTTTCACGTCTCTAAAACTAAAGTTGGCATAGCTCATGGTTATCTACTCACAGTTGAGGAACTTTACTTTTGAACAATAATGTGTTAGACGAAGGAAAGAAGAACAAAGTCATGGGGTGATGGAAGAGGTTTGCGTTCTTAGAAAATGTGAGTCAGATGACATGCAGATAAAAGGAGTAGCAGAGTGTTAAAATTGTGTTTTTGAGGAGGCTGCCTTCTAAAATACAACCATATCCTAGAAATGTTTCCTATTTCTAGTTCCGTCTACTCAGCTTTTGTGAATGAATGAAGCATTAGTAATATCATGCCTATCACGCAAGGAAACTTTTCCCATTTTTGCTTGGTTTTAAATGGTAGTAAGTAGGCTGTTTGTTATGATGCAGGAGAGGAAAGAGAGATGAATGAGTGAAAGAGGTTTAAAGTAAAGTGCGGGGGGGGTTATAGCTGTAGGAGGCCAGAGTTGTAGTGGTCCGCATTAATTTGTAGTAAGCAGGCTGTTTGTTATGATGCAGAAAGGCTTCAATAGGGCAAAAGGCCGTATTAAAGCACTTACCTAGCACAGAAGATGCAGCCCTGCTGCTGCCCTTTTTCTCCATGGCAGCATATTCTTTCCACTGATTGGTTGTTTGAAGCAGCCAATCAGTGGCAGAAAAGCGATTGAGTTGAAATCAATGGGATCGCTTTCCACACAAGCAAATGGGGGTCTGAACAGAACCCCCCCACGGAGCGTTCACCAAGCCAGCGCTTGAGCTGACTGGAGGGGAGTAAATCACCCGCGGGGAGATTTGTTTGGCAGAACGCGTCTCCTGCACAGCATTTAGCGGGGGGTGCAGACACATGGGGGGGGGATTCTGCAGAATCCTTCCATGCATTTGCCAATGGGACAGCACAAACATTTAAAGGGACCACACAGCTGGTGTGTCCTGTTATAATCTCAAAGTCTTTCGGATGAATGGATTAAATAAACGTACAATCTGTATTTGTTTGTAGGCCACAGCTGGAGTATTAGCGGATGCTGTGCTGCAGTATGTATGCACAAGAAATTGTGTCCCTGCCAATTTGTGGTTTTTCAAACCGCCAATTATTGTTATTCTATGAAAATAGAATATTGCTCATTTTCTATGGACATTCTGAATGTTATATTAGATGTATTTTTCTGAAAATATGTCCCTAACCTGTTTATGAAATAGTAGAATCCATTCCATTTGTATTTAGCATAGACTGCTTCTCCTGCTACAACATATGGCTCTACTTTGGTCTTTTCTCTTCTCTCCCAGGACGGCACGTATGGTCTGGACTGCGCAGAACAATGCGATTGCAGCCATGCGGACGGATGCGACACAGTCGGCGGTCAGTGTCGCTGTCTTGCCGGGTGGACAGGTACAGTCCAGGGCTCACAAAGTAAATGACCGGCTGGCAGACAAATTAATATCTCACTGACCCACGTGTTACGTGTTACAGGCATTTACATTTATTAAAATAAAAATAGAATAGTTATATGAAGCAAGCAGAAAAGAACACAGGTAGATATGTCACATATATATAGATCAGGAACATACACTAATCAGCGTGAACAACACTTAAATTGGTTTAGTAATTTTTAAGATATTTTTTAATAATACATTAATACATTTTCATTTTAACACACCTTTGACCTCTTGTTCCAAGGCTAATGGTCATTTGATCTCCTTTTAAACCGTTACAGCTAGTTGGGAATAATATCACATTAAAACACTTGAGAACTTTTTCTAATATTTTCTAATATATTCTTAGGTGTGGGGGCCATTCTTAAAAAAAAAAATGTTGTGGAATATCCAATTACTGGTAAAAAAAGTTCTTTTAATTACCCAAAGTTTCCAACAGGTGGCAGAACAGGATATGTGTTATACAGAGGGGTGTTTAATACAGTGCGTATCACAGCCGGCAGGCGCGTGGCAAGCCGGCTGCAGAGCATTCTGCAGAGCAATTTGCATTCCAGTGGTGTCTGAAGTTTGGGTCTTTGGATCGCTAAACTAAATGAATTTGACCGCTAGGTGCTAAGAGTTTGAAGCTGGATTTGTGCATCGTCTCTTGGTTAGTGCAAAATACGCACTGCGGGCCGTTGCTTGACTTTGTCCCCCGCGTGGCTGTGTGTTTTCTTCCATACAATCAGAGAAAAGCACACAGCCAGGGGCTGAGCTGTATTGTGCAGTAAATTAAATAGATATTATCAGCTTAACAAACACACAGCTCTCCGTCTGCTCGGCGCTGATTGGTGTGAGAGCCAGAGGCAGCAAGGCTGGTGCGAGCGGAGATTACTGACCCCCAGAGGGACGGGGACTATAAAGCATATGGCAGCAGGTAGCACGGCTACACCTGTCACTCCAGATACAGCTAGAACAGGTTACAACCAACTGGGTCACCCAATCATACCCGGCTTTCTTAATGGGATTCCTCTTCTTTTGGTAGACGCTCCTGGTCGAAGAATATTCCATATTTTGTGCCATTTGCACAATACTTTTTGCGCACTGTATATATTCATGATGTTGCTTTTCTTTTCTGTATTCTATAGATATTAAATTTAATCTAGTGGATTGTATAGGTCTTTTTCCTTCTTCGTTTCAGAGATCCTAAAACCTATTTTTATAAGCAGTGCACTTTATGTATTGTAATGTATGACATACATCGTTTTAATTTTAATGGTTTCTTGATTTTTCTATTAGTAATTGTGTCCCCAGAACCAACGTTGCCCGTCTGTATTTGAGGCTTCTGAAGGAATCTTGTCCAGGTCTCATACCTAATAGTCCTCGGCCGTGCCTTACAGAAAAGTGTGCACATGGCAGTGAGCCTCATCACACTCAGCCAGCCATGCAAAATGAAATAGTTGCAGCAGGAAATTCCCAGATTTTGCTTAGGAGCTGAGAATTTGGCAGGTCTCAATATAAATAATGTACATAAACTATGATGTATATCTAAAAATACACTTGCAGCTACACTATACGCTAGCTAGAATATGCAGTATTTTCATGCAGGCTAAAATGACAGACAGAGATGTTATCTTTGCTATATAATTATTGTATGGATAGAGAGAGCCCTACAAGGCACTGTAAAAATATATCACTAAGTGTGCCGGTGCTAATTTAGCTGTAGGGGATTGAAAATCCTATACATACATGCTGAGGTTCCACTATGGAGCAGAGAAGGGTTGCTGTCACTCTCAGCCGTGCTTGGCTGGTGCGGAGTGACAGAGAGATGAAGCAATGCTGCGCCCATCTCCGATAAGCCGCCTGCGAGACGCACAGATAGAAGAGTTTGGTCACATCAGTGCTGTCACTCACATGCAAAGCTGCCCCCCGCCTGCCCTCCAGCACCATTAATACGGGAACACACAGATAGTCCCATCTCCCTCCGGGTCCGGTGGGCGAGTTTAAAGACGCCGCTTCTTCCTTTACTGTGCCGATGAACTAGTGTGGCGTCACTGCAAAGACTCGACACCTTCTCTACAATGAAGCTGTCAGTGGGAGTCTCTGGGGATGGGAGATAGCAGCTAATTATACTAGGTGTATGTGTCTGTGCATCTGCCGCGCATTTCTATAGACCTGTCTGTCTGCCCCGCTCTTGTTCTAAATGTCTTCATAATCTCTGCTCCCATCTGTCTTTTCTTCCTTTGACTGCGTAGGCCTAGTGATGTGTAAAGTGCAGAATGCTCGAGAAAACTCCCCGCACATCCAGCTCATAAGAATTCTGAATTTACAGCCTAAAGCAGCTGAAGTCCAGTTGGGGGGCTTCTGCAAGGTCACGATGGGGACCTCTGCTTTCGGTGATCAGATTGCACCCTCTTTATGATAAGTGATAACACGTACCAATGAAGGCTCTCAGGCAGCCCCAACCCCGTCAGCACTTGCCTGACTGCAGCTCACATCATCCTCAGCCTGAGGCTGGTGGAATTCAGTATCCGGCAACAGCTGGAGGGCTCTGATTAAACATTTTTGGACTGCCTGGGTATTACGAGATAATATAGTTAATACAAGGTTGCTGAGAAACAGCAGTATAAGAATATGCAGAATTGTTCTGGGCTAGATAAGGTAGCAAGGCACTGCAGGATTAAGGCTACCCTCGGATTATCCCCCTATGTGGTTGGACGTTCGTTTTTAGGTTCCTGCTCTATCGACGCAAGATAAGTCTCTAGAATATTTTCTTTCATTTTTTTACATTTTTTTTACAATACTTCATTTGTTCAAAGCTGATAAGGAAACTCCATGCTAAGGAATTCTCTCCGGGGCAAGAGAACTTTGAGATGTAAGTTTTCAGCCTCCATGCCTTACACCGAAAGTGGCCAATCATGGCTATGCCATAAGCCGCGGTCGTATAAACTAGATTTTTGTCCCCAGTTAATTAGTTTAATTAGCACACCAATAAATTGTAAATATCTCGGCGGGGGGACGTGGCGCTCTATTGCTTTTCTGTGTTCATTGTAATTCCCCAGAGTCCCCCTATTTACATATTGCGCGCGGCTCCAATACTAAATCTTCTGTATTGATGTGGAAGGGAATGTGATTCCGAGATGGGGTAAAGGTACGCTTCTTGTGGGGACATTCAGCAGATTAATAATTAAGGGGTCTGCGCTAGCTTGCCATAAATTTCCTGGCTCTGCAATATTTCTGCATTAACACTGACAATTTACACAAAATCAGCAAGTAACGCAAGTCAGGGGAAGAAGTCTCTGAGTCTGTGTAATGATTTCCACTCACTCGCAGTAATCCTTAAACTTTCAGCTGCCGAACAGATTGAAGCCTCAGTAATTACAATGCGGTACCTGTTCTGCTCCGATGGGGGTGTGGGGGGGGTGCGCATCTCCCGAGTAACACGTTAATCCACTCTGCCTGAGGTCTCTCCCCTTGTGTTTATCCCATTATGCGGAGGAGTGTGGACCTGCGAGATAACGCTAGGAAATGCTGCAAACGGGGGGGGGGGGGGTTTAGGGAAATGATGGGGTAGGGGATCTATTCAGAGAGGAGGGTGCAGGTAAAGCCAGTGTGAATGTTTTACCATTCTCTGTCCTATTAACACAATATGAATATACATGCTGAGGTTCAGTGACTTTAACTAGTTCCATTAGTCTTACAGACTATCAGGTAGGAGATATGCAATTATGTATAGGTAAAACGGTGTTTTCTTACATGATGACATTTCTGTCTTTTCTGACCATTTTTGTATATGCCCGTTTGTTCAACATTTAGACAACTGTAATGATGCTTGGCTAGTCCAAACCACTTTGGTAATCTTGAGGCTGTGTCTCCTTCGGTGTCCACCATGGCGTGATTTTAGCAGGTCTCTGCCTATCTGTTGACAGGGCTTTTGTCTTTTAGCCGATGTCCACTGTGACAGTGTCTTTGCTGCTCTGTCTGCAGGTGTTCACTGTGACAATGTGTGTGCGCAGGGACGTTGGGGACCTAACTGCTCAATGACGTGTCACTGCGAGAACGGAGGATCATGCTCACCAGAAGATGGGAGCTGCGAGTGCGCTCCAGGGTATCGGGGAGCCTTGTGCCAAAGAAGTAAGAAACTCAAAGTACAAGCGATGCTTACGTTCTTGTTCCTCTGAAGCAGTCAGACTCCTAGTAGAAAACGTGGGCCAGGGCGATCTGTGTAACCAACAAAATATAACTTGGTCTCTCTCTCTCACTAGTTTATAGTGAGACTGAAGGACTCCTCGTTGTCAAACATGACTTTTTTATGAGTGCTTGGAAATTACTGATAAGCAGATACCCAGGGAAAGTACAATTAGACTTCTTGTTATAACGTATCTCATGGTGGAGACCAAGTGCAAAGTGAGCTGTTGTGAGCAGAAAGGTCCCTGTAGATGTCAGTGTTGATCAGTGATGCATCTGATGAACTGTATCTGCGCCTGCCTCTGCCTTACACACAGAACATAAGGTCTGCGGACTGCTGCCTGTCACACTTACTTCTAATAACATTGTCCTGCTGTGGTAACTGGTCCTGTCCATATGATTATACGATGTGCAGCTCTGCTAATGCATACTGAAACATAATATTATCACAGAACCCATAGGTATAACAGGCAGCAGTAGCCCCACTGACATTGTCTGGGTCCCTTTGGCACATTCTCTGGCTTTGTGTCTTTACAGTTAGTATTATAACCATGGGACATATCTTTGCTGATACACTGCCTGGAAATAATAGAATGACCCCATCAGCCATTTTCGCCCC
Source organism: Spea multiplicata (assembly GCA_009364415.1). Taxonomy (NCBI): domain Eukaryota; kingdom Metazoa; phylum Chordata; class Amphibia; order Anura; family Pelobatidae; genus Spea; species Spea multiplicata. The sequence continues at coordinate 29,254 of VKOC01046568.1, read as the reverse complement.
GGACATACATCTCGCATGTTTCTGACCAGTAAAGTGCTGCTCTAGGGCATGTGGCATGTATACATTTACAGAGTCACTTGAGTTTACTGGAAAACATGTCAGTGTAGTGACCCTATGTTGATCCGGTTGTGACAAGGTATCGTACATGCGCAGCATTGTTTCCCGCATTTTAGGCTGACTCCTTGTCTGTCTTTTTCAGTTTGTTCTCCTGGATTTTATGGACATCGCTGCAGCCAGATATGCCCCCAGTGTGTTCATTGTAATGGGCCGTGTCACCACGTCACAGGCCACTGCGATTGCTTGCCAGGATTTTACGGGCCGCTCTGCAACCAAGGTGAGCTCTGTGAACTCTAAAAATCCTGATAGGGCAGCAAGCATCTATAACAATAATGTCCTCCGCACCACAATCACAGGATCAAACTTACTAAAACCTAAGATACTATGAGCGACGGATTGGACATAGTAGTATTCTCGAATTCAGCAGGTAAATCATCATCTGTTCATTAACTAAAAGCCAGAAGCCAAAATGAAAAACATTACCGGTCTGTGTCAGTAGAAAGCAGTTTAAAAAATGTTCTTCTACACAAAATGATTTTCTTATCTCATATTATTTCATTATGTTTCCAATGTTCACCTTCTTTGTTTATTTCAGTTAATTGGTGCATTAGTTAAATTAGACAGATCAATGCAATTCACGCTCATTATCTGACCTCCTATAGCAGAATAGTCCCTTCCCGTAAACCTCTTAATTTGGTCAGAAATACACATTTACAATCTGTTCACTCTAGAGACTTTTTAACCCTTTAATTGACATATGCCAATATGCCAATATCGCAAGCTTTATTAATTAATCACCTTTTATCTTGTAACAACATTGCAATTGTTATTGAGAAACTACCTTTTATTCTTTGGCAGCATTGCAAACTGTTTATACTACGTCTATCCATCTTCTGCCAATCTTTATTGGTAAAAGTCACATGAAAAGGTTATTGCTGCACTTGTTACAATGTTGCAAAATTTAGTAGGAGATTGTTTTGCTGATTACTGTAGATTCACTTGCCTGGGCTTATTGCCAGCAGGATTCTTCAGTCCTCTTACTTAACTTTCCAAAATGTTAATAAGAGGAGCAATTTTGTTAATGTTTTTTACCAGTTAAGAATCTGACAGACATCTTTTGCATTGTGGATAATAATTTCTTCAGAGGTCCTTTTTCATTTGTTATTATTATTACATTCAATTTATAACAGGTGCTTCCCAACATCCTATGAAAGGAAGGTTAAACTGATTTAACTTTATGCACACAAATGGTTAAAGGTGCAATGTGACATTTAAATGTTTTAGGTGTTGTTTGACCCAATCTCAAAGATTGCCTTTACTGTGGACTTCTCAAGGGCAAGGTGTCACCCCAGTAGTTGTGCCTTTCCTGGTCGTATCGGAATCCAGATACGGCACCCTGCGCGATACGGGCGATACTGTATTGGAGCTTTATCGCCTCTACCAGGCGCTTCTTCATTACCCAGAACCCGGTTTCCTTGGAAGCCAAAATCAAAATAGGAAAAAAAACAGCTTTTCAGAGGGGAGGGGTTCTGATCAGATAAATATGGTGGGGGTCCAGGTGTCTACGACGATGTCGCTGTCACATAGTGAGCGGATTATGGGTCTGTGTGATTGGACGCTCTGTGCAAAGATAAGGCTTTATCACAGTGGCATTTTTCTGATGTTTTCTTGTGGGATTCTGTTTTCCGATAATACATTTCTGCCCCCTCCCATTCCTCATTGCTCAAATAACTCCTTCCATGCAATCTAGTATAGCCTTCCTAAAAAAAAAAAACAACTGATGTTTTAAAACCTTTCGAAAATGGAATTAGAGAGAGTATGGGTAAACGACACCACTTTATGACAGTGAAGAGTTTCATTCTGCCGCCGGTTATTTCTTTTGTTTTTGTAGCAATTTCCGGATTGTATTTTTTAGTGATACATAGTTGTTATAATAAATCTTATAATAATGGCTTTGTATGGATCCCTGCCTTTACCATCAGAATTCACCCAGAATAGGTCTCCTGGATTGGAGAACTTTAAGTCGATTTAATTAGTGAATTGAAATGATTATAAGATTCATGTCTAACAAATTAAAACGAATGCTCTTGATAATTGTAGATGAACTATACTAACTTCACTGAAGAGTCGGTAGGTAAACGGAACAATGTTCATTCCACAATCTCCGTGGGGCAGGAATGTCCCTTCCTAACGTAGGCATATCTATTATTCCTCGGTCTTAATGTCTGTATCACTTCGAGTATTTTACCTTCTCTTTATAATAAGGGAGCATAAGTAAAAAAATATATACATTTATACAAATTTTCTACAGAATACCTAGTGTCATTTTCTAGAGATATTATATATTTCATGTAAAGAGAAAACCCCTGCTGCCCTCCAAGGGGTCAAGGCAATCTTTAATGCAGGACAAAAAGGACAGTTGCCAATCAGGAAGCCTCTTTGTTGCCCAACTCATTATGTAAACTTTTAAGATCTCTTTTGTATGCCCCACAAATTGAGAAGGATTCTGTGGCACCCATGTCAGGTACCAGACTGACTTCTATGTTTGGGTAACTTGTCATGTCCAGTGTAACGCCTCCTGTTGGTGACCGGCGGGATACAATGCCAGTAGGTCTCCACAGACCTGTGCTCTGATACATGTGGGCTTTGTGGGGTCTGAAATAGATAAAGCTTGCCCTTGGCCCCCTTGTGTCTAAAGACAGAGAGTGCCTGGGTTTCATATCTGCTATACATTGCTGTACCCTGCATATAGACAATCATGGCTACTATCTGTCTCTGTACTCGTTAACATGGTTTATATCTCAGTTTGCCCCAGTGGTAGATATGGAAGGAGCTGCACAGAGATGTGTACGTGTAGCAACAATGCAACCTGCAACCCTATAGATGGAACCTGCCAGTGTTATCCAGGCTGGATTGGCAGCGACTGCTCCGATGGTAAGTGTCAATTAAAACCTATAGAACATACATGATGATCTTTAATTGTTATATCACACTAATTATTGTAATGACACCAAATATGTCAAGATATATATATATATTAGTATATATATATATATATATATGGAGTGGTTTCATCAAATCATGTGGTCAGTGGAGAGTTTGATGTCCGGCTGTCAGACTGCAATGTAAAACATATATCACATATATGTTTTATCTGATAATATTAATTCATTACATGTTTTGCTACTGGAATGCGTTTATTCTTGAGATTGTATTAGTCAAATACATGATTCATTTTCCGTTACCTAAACATCTAACAATAGGTCACCAAGTCTAGCCATGCCTCTAAAAGGTTTCACAGAGTTAATTATTATTTGTATTATTTGCAGAATGTCCTCCAGGCCTCTGGGGCCCGGATTGTATCCACACGTGTAATTGTCACAATGAAGCGGAGTGCAGCGCGTATGATGGCGAGTGTAAATGCACGCCCGGCTGGACAGGGCTGTACTGCACCCAGAGTAAGTGAGCTGGAACCTGTTCTAGCCGTCTGTCTGTAAAACCATACCCCGACCCATATCTTTTGGGTGGGACGTCATTTCTTTGGACAGGTGCCTGACCACTGATGTGTCAGCCAGAGACTTTGCAGTCCTCAGGGTCCTTCTTTGTTCCAGCAGCCATCAAATGTTGGATATAAGAGGGAGGAACACAAATGGCATCAACAGGGAAAGAGAGGACAAGGAGGTGGTTGCCCTACCGGCTCCTCTGACTTGATGATTTCATTTATTATTTTGTGTGTTTTAGTAGAGATTCTATGTATAGCTGCTGAGGTGTGCGCGCTTTAGACAGCGTTTGCCATTTGATGCTACCCATTCTGTGCTTATTCTTTGCGGCCTCTCTTGGTGTGTTGGACAGGACTAGATAGAGAAAGTTGGCAGCCCCCTCCTTGTCCCTTTTGGACAAGTGTCTTGTCTGCCTTTTATATTTTTGGCGACAGTATTGCACGGCCTGAACTAATCTACTGTGCACTTATTTACAAGGTTCATTGAGAAATGATATGTTTCCAAAAACAGGTGTGAAGGCATCCTTGGACGTGGGTAGCCTCTAGTTCACGGAACAGACAAGCCACAGGCACATATCCCTATCATTAGACCTTGCGCTCATATTCCTTTGTTACTGATGATAACCATCGGATGTATTCTCTTTATCAGACAGAATTTAACGTTCCTTTCAATGCCTTCTTACGGATGTAAGATGGGGAATTTGTACAAAGGTTTAGCAGAGATAAAAGTATCACAATTTCATAACGCTAATAAAAAGAACCAGCTGCTGCAAAATTAGTAAAGTATTAGTGATTATTTAAGTGTTTATAGAAAAGTTGCCACAGAAGGATATACTTAGATAACGTTATAGGTGCTACCGATCCTGTATATGTGCCCATATGTTTCATTGACTTCTGAATTTATATTAAAAAAGGCCAATTGGACGTTTAACTACAGAATCAAACAGAATAGAAATACAAAGGGGCTTGTGTCTCCCAATTATTTTGTTTTTTAATCTCATCAACCTCCTGCACTACCCATACTTAGGTCTGTGCCTCACTGTATGGTGGCTGGCTGAGTATGCTGGGAGTTGGAATCCAGATGTTGGCTTGTAAATGCGCTATTCTTGGTTACAGCTTATTCCGTGTGCGTTATAAACTCCGTGTGATTTACTGCCCTCTCCTGGTGTATAAACATTTCACGGTAAACACGGCACACGTTGGAGCCGATGAGCTCGGTGGTAATGTGTTAACCTCTTGTTTACATGCACATTTTAGGATTTTCCATATAGCCCACGCCAAACCAGAAGCTCACTAATAAACCCCAGAGAAAATAAATCTAAAACCAGATCAGGATTTTATTTTCTCTGGAGATGAGGCGCGGAAGATCACAAGATTGCTTGTATTACAGCAGATTCCGTAGGAACTGACACACAAATAACAGGAGCAGAAGCCTCTGTGATGAGGTCAGGTGTCACGTAAGCTGTTTTTACGAAGCTGAGCATTGCATACAGTAACGGTGATACTACGAATGAACCTAGGAGCTTGCAATCTATGCAGTTTATTTTGTGTTTGTCCCAAAGCTATGAGTAGGTGAATTTCTCCAGAAGCAAAGTATCTCATTTAACACAACAGTCGTTGTTTATACTACGGATCTGAATTGACTCTGGTACAACCAGGTCATAATGTCTTAAAATAGTCAAATGGTATCATCATGCATTATTAATTTTTATCGATCCAAATTATACCCGTACGCATCACAGGAGCTGCGACTGAGCACCGCTTTAGTAATTGAATTTATGTAAACCCCTTCCTGCACTCCAGGAGCTACTACAACTCCTAGGATGCTCAGTTGATGGCTGAGGATCATGGGAGACGTATACCCCCAGCAGATGGGTTGCACAAAGTTGCCTTTTCCTGCCTTAAGACTTCTAAATCTTGTTTTATGTAATTTATAAAATCTAATTTCTGTTGAAGTATTCCTCTGGGGAATACATGACGAGCGGGAAGATCTGTGAGCTTTTACACTATTTTATGTTAATCCTATTCTACAAACGGAAGCCTCTTGTGCTGTAGGAAACGTCAATCTTCCACCAGCTAATATCATAGTTTGAACCAAAATCAGCGTGTTTTTAATTTCTGGATTAGAGGATAAGCAAGCCCTTTTATTTTACGAGCAACAAAGTGAGATTGGCTAAACTGCTTTGTTTTATAAAATCATTAAATCAAATAAAACTGGCCTTTTATTCATTCTGTTTTCTGCATTATCGAGTAATATTTTTTCTCCATTTGGATTGTAATCTTTTTGAGGCGTATATAATTGAGATGGAAGCCATCTCCTCCTCTCGCCACCATTCAGTGCAGATAGATATATTGATTTTTCTTGTAAAGGTCATATAAATGCACCTTGCTCTTTGCTCTGGCCTCTCATTTCTCATTCTGTTTTTCGAGGGCTGGTGGGAGCTGGTGAAAAACATAAATATTGCCTGTGAATAACTAGTTCCCACTCCCAGACCTTTTCCCAGGCCAGTTACAAGAACGAAATATCGGCTGCCCAATCTCCAGTCTCTCCTCTGAAATTCAGACGTCGTCTCTGAGGTGCCCCGGGGACTCGTGAGAGTATAATGGTTAGAACACAAGTGAATGAGTCCGAGGAAGGGTCATTGCCTCTATCAGATCCTGCGCTGAGTTTCTTTCATTCGTTTGAGTTTGTACCATGGCAGTACCGTTAGTGAGTTGTGGTGATCTTGATCTGATTCTCAGGGTGCCCATCAGCCTTTTATGGAAAGGACTGTGCCAACGTCTGCCAGTGCCACAATGGAGCAGACTGTGACCATATCACCGGGCAGTGCACATGTAGAACCGGATTCACAGGGAAGCACTGTGAGCAAAGTAAGTCCTCTGGCCAGCAGGGAGGTTTGTAGATGAAACCCTTTGCAATCATATATTTGAACCCCTAGAACAATTCTGTAAAATCAGTGTGGTTGGGCGTTACTGTTACTTTCCATTCTGTGTTTCCTCTATATGTGTAACCGGCATTAGAGCTACTTTTCAGCATCCACCGGGAGTTAAAGGACTGTGCCAATGGATAATGTCCAGTAGCCCTCCTACGCTGCTCTCTTCTACCTGCATTCAGAGCTTAAAACCTCTTTGATCGCCGGATTTAGATTTTTGGCAGCTCACTGCATATCCCTGGCTGTTCGTTCAGTGCCCCCCTGTCTTCTGTTATTTTATTTTCTCCAAATCTGGTCCTAATAAAAATGTGTACTGTCAGGAAGGTGTGCACACTTTCAAAATAAAATGCATTGTTCTTTAAAATATAAAAATTTAAAATATATCCCCTCTAAACATAATACCGTTGATAACAGCGGGTCGTGCTGAGTGTAAAAGTGTTTGTTGGTTCACGTGTTTCTCCTGCGTCCTCCACCCACCCGTAACCCTTTCAGACCCTTCTCAAACAGAGTCCAATGTTTCTATAACAGGAGAGAGCAGAGGTCTAATGAGATGCAAGCCTCGGGATATCGTCTATGTATCTTGTGTGCTCCTACTGCCATGCAATGCGATCTAACATTTATATCGATCCCTTAGAGTGCCCTCCAGGGACATTCGGATATGGCTGCCGTCAACTTTGCGAGTGTCTGAATAATGCCACCTGCGACCATGTAACCGGGACCTGTTATTGTAACCCTGGATTCAAGGGCATCCGCTGTGACCAGGGTGAGCACTATGGATGTGCAATTCTTCAGCGTTTGAACGTTGGGAGAAAGGAGAGCGACGTGTGAGCTTTAGAGCTTACTGAGTATTTTTAAGCGCACCTATGATAAAAATGGAGCTTGATAGAATTCTATAGACGTTCTGAGTTAGTCAAGCTTCTGGAAAATGCATATGTTAAATATTATTTTTACCGCTTATATCTGTATGCCATCGGCATTCAGATAAACAGCGGGACTATGTGCATGTTCTACAGGATTCTGAATTAAATGTTTGGCCATGCATTTAAACTAATTGAAACATATTCCACATCACTAAGAATTTGCCTCAAAAATACATTCTTGAAAATATCCTCTAAGGTTGAGTAAAGTAATTTATTGACTGCAAGTTAGTTTTTATTAGCCAAGAGGTTTTAGAGGCAAATACAGATCCAGACCCTCCGGAGTTGACCGCTTTAGGTAATAAATCTGAGAAGCATTAAGAATAGGTCTTTCCTTTTATCTACAGCAAACACATTCCTCAGAGATATACAATTTGGTGATAAAATAAAATTTTTACATTTTACTTACGTCCAATTATAGACTCACAGAAATCGTAGCGCTACATGTGCAATAATGAAAATAAGGCACAGAAGTGCATATGGTAGGACCTGCAGAAATGGTAACAAAACTGGATAACTACCATATCTGCCAGGAGACTGGAATTATGGCGGCCGATCTGTGGGCATCCAGTCTTTTTGATCTTTCAGTAGGGCCAGTGATGTGAACGTTACCCACTTCCTGAGATGCTGTAGAAAAGTTCACAGTGGACTTAAATGGTCTGATTTATACAATAAGATATTGTCTTTGGGAGGACCCTTTGCTCTGAAAAGAACCTCTTCTGCCGAAACAGTCCAGCTTTAACTGGTGCAGGAATACTGGATACGCCATCCTAACATCAAGCAGATTTCTCGTGAAGAGTATACTTACCTCACATTTTGGTTTTGGACTCCTCTTGTGGAGACGTTTCTTCTGTAATGGCACGAGGGAGCTAAAACTTGAGACAACTGTGAACACGTTATTAACTTAAGACAATTTGTTCTCCGTGCAACACGTTATTACGTTGTTGTGTGTTCTTTGTAGAGTTTGTATAATACTTTTTTGTAAGTTACATAGTTCATAAGGTTGAAAAAAGACCTAAGTCCATCACGTTCCACCCTTCTTCCTATTCTTGATCCAAAAGAAGGAAAAAACCCTAATTAAGCTACTTCGAAGTAATTGTTATATTATTTCAAATAAGGAGAAATGTTAGCACAAAAGGTCGTTATTATTTTATCTTTTATTGTTATTATTATTAATAATAACATAGCACCAACAACCTACACAGCACTTCTTACAATACATACATTCAAAGGGTACAACAAAACTACAACTGACAGACTAAAGCAACCCGATACAGGATCATAACCTAAACTAGAGGGTTAGAGGATTAGATGTAATGTAAGGAGGTTTTCCTTTACTGAGAGGGTAGTAGATGAGTAGAAGATGTTTCCATCAAGCGGTAGAGGCTAAAACAGCAAGGGAATTTAAACATGCATGTCACAGGCATAAAGCTACCCTGAATCTAGGACAAGACCAAGGATCTGCTGTCAAGTTCTATGTTTCCAAGTTGTCTGTAACCAGTGTTGATTATTTGACCTGTGTTGTCAGATGAAATATTTGTGTGATTACCAAGTGAAAATAGTTTTTCCTCTCATGTTCCACTTTTAATAGCCGCTCTCATGATGGAGGAATTAAACCCTTACACTAAAATCAGCCCTGCGCACGGCTCCGAGAGACACTCAGCTGGAGCAATCATTGGTGTCATAATATTACTACTGATCATCATGACTCTGCTTGGACTCTTCCTATGGTACCGTCAGAGGCAGAAGGACAAAGACCACGACATGCCCAACGTGTCCTACACACCAGCCATGCGCATGACCAGTACGGATTATTCACTCTCAGGTACAGTACGTGCCACTGGAAATTATTCCTCACACTATAAATAAATGTTACAGGAAAATGGACACTCACTCATACACAGTATGTGTAATGTATATGTAAATGCAGATATAATTTGGAGTCACAAAAAATGTATCCGCAGTGATCTGATTTCTAAATTGCAGTTTTTGTATTGTGTATTGGTTTAGTTTGTTGTGACTTTAACCACACAAGTGTACCAGTCCCTCTGCATCTCCTCGTAGAGATGTATTTGTATATTATACAAACTGGTATTTATTCCGCTTGTATACATGTAATGTGTCCATGACAAGGCTTGTGAAAGTGATTGATGCATGTGGACTGAAATATCCACCACAAAGCCTGCTTGATGCCTGCTAGCTAGTGGGACAGATCAACAAACACATTCTTCTTGTTACTTAGTGCGCTCACTTGCTTGTAGAGCTGTATTTTCCCACTCTAAGAAATGTGTACCATGACCATGACAAGGAAAATAAAATACACTTATACCAATACAGATGTTTCTAAGATTAGGACACACACAAAGACACAGGGTATTCTCTTTTGGCCTCCTTACCTATAGTTACGTGGGCTCACTCAGACGCAGCTTTAGTGCACAGCATAGAGTTGGAATATATGGAATATATAGGTTTCAAAATGCTCTCACTTCTAGTGTATATTAAAGTGACAGCGAAATGTCCCCGGCACCCCCTCTACGGCAAGTACCTTCATATGTATTTTTCCAAAAAAGCTCTTACGTGACACAGAAGCTGCACTCCTGCTGCAGCGACAGCCCTCCTCATCCGTGGTCCAACATTTGGTGCCACTGATTGTAATGCTTGCCCTGCATGCGCACAGTAACACATTTGCCAAACCAGCCCTGGACTCTGGAGTATATAATGTTCAGGGATATAGCTGAGGGGTGGGTGGTGCAAATGCATATGGGGAGATATGATGCGCAGCATGGTGGACGGCAGCCAGGGAGGTGAGCGCAGCTGGTTTGTTGGCCTCGGTAAGCCGTACAGCTGTGCCCAGCCAGGATAAGTCTCTGGACACACACTAAGACTCAAGGTATGTCACTGTTGGCTCCTTGGATAACATGGGCTCCTAAACTTAAGGTGCTGCGGTAAAGCATAGTATGGGGTTCTACCTACATGCAGATTTTCAGTATTTCCAGATCTCATCAGTATAGGATAGGAACTATTTTGGCTCATCCAAGTGAATATTGAACAGTGTATAGCCAACAATTACGTGTTATGGGAGCGTGATAAAAGCCCTTCACGGTACAGATCGCAGCAAGCAAATTAAAATACACGCATGCCAATATGGACATGTCTATGACTAAGACACACAAAACCGACAATGGGTGCTAGCAGCGCGTCGCTGTGAATGTGTTAGACTATTTCATGTCACTAGAGAGCGCCCTTCAGCACCAAAACTTTTCCTCGGCCACTGCAGCGCCTCTTCAGTCACTGTGAATATTAAAAGCAAGAAAATCTAGTCCTGCTGATTAATACACCTAGGGGATGCCCAAATAATGTGGATTACAATAAGTAGTATGAGGCGGTGCTATGGCAGCATGAAGTATCATCTCACACTGTGTTCATTAATCTATGTGTTAAAATAATTAAAAATGCGAATTTACACGTAATAAATTACCGGTATATCCATGTGCTAAAATAATTATTAAAAGGTGCATTTACACGCACAAATTAATCTGTGCTTTTAGCATAATTAAGAATCACGTTTACACAAAATAAACTTGCAACCTATTCACAACCCTGGCATTTGACTCTACCTTCCACGTCTTTAAAACATTTCCTCTTGACTGAGTGAAATTTATATCAAGTTTGGATGTAAACTAACTAGTAATTGTAACCCTATGCATACGAGGTATATTATTGGTGAATAAATAATTTGCATATGGTGCCGCATGATGATGTCACAGAATCTGGCTAAAGATGGCAAGGCCTACAAACATTGTGATCGGAATACATTAGAAAAGGTGGTCTCTGCCCCAAAGAGCTTACAGCGTAAGTATGACTGTCCTGGACATAACAAAACTTCCTAGCACATTATTATAACATATTTGTTATTTATTTCTTTGAAAATTGTAAACACAGAAGCAAAGTAATTGCCAAGTGTTTCCTTTTGCTATAGACAACATTTCAACCGCTCAGTACCCTCTCTTTGTGATACATGTCCGCAAGCTAAAACTAAGCACTCCCCCATTAAAATAAATGGGCTATGTAACTCATAAATTATTCAAAACCATAAAATACTAATCATGGCGCATGCCTAGCGTAATAAATTAAAAAACACAGACCCATATTTGTAGTTTTTGAATACCAGCAATTCCTTAAAGTCTGAAATATTTTTCCATTTTTCATATTCTTAACTGATTATAATATATTCTTTCTACTTAACAAACTCTACAGGCTAGGGCCTGATACAAATAATATGAATTATAATTATTAATATGAATAATATTATTTATACCCCTGCGATGTATACCCCGTATCATTCTGCCTCCGTACTGACTGCTGCTTCTTACTGTCTAAATATAGGTGCCTGCGGAAACGACAGACGGCAGAACACGTACATTATGGAAAACGGCTTCAAAGGTAGGGACGGGGGCTATGAGAACACAAAGTAGAACGGCATCGTCTTTACCCCGACAACCGCGTACGATTCATATACTCTCTCCCTACAATATAAATTATTTCATATAGCTTCTACAGAAAAAGCTACTTGATGTTTCTGTCAACAATTCATGATAAGATTGTTATCTAGCCCTTTCTGTGATACTTTATACTTGATCAATATATCTTTGATACAGCAGGTGTATTATTATATAACGGTGGGATGTTGAGCAGTATTCAGACCCCTTTCCAGTTCTCTCATGTTACCGAATTACAAATGGTACATTGCAAATACATCTTGTAAAACACTGGAACTTCATATTCAGTATTGTTATGGTCATTTTTTTTTTAATTATATTGTTGCAAAGTATTCGACCCATAAATATTTGGTTAGAGACAACATTTCAATGCAACAGCTTTGGGTACCATGTTTGGAAAAAGACGCTATGCAGGCAGAATCACAGCATCTCCGGATACAAAGTGTCCATAATGAGGACAGCACATGTCTACCGAGTGCAGCGATAGCGGGGTCTCCACCCGCTACAATCAAACTCAATGAATGTACGAGCTGATACTCGCCCACCACGTAGAAGAGAGATCATTTCCAAAATGACACCAACATAATCCAAGGTAAAATCTAAGCTTTACGCTTGGATAATAAAAGCACTACGGCATGAGAAGAACGCAGTCTCACGCGTTTCACTTTATAAGGCTTCATTATACACAAACAAAATAGAGAAAACACCTTAAACATCCAGCTCTTTCTCATGTGTGCCATCAACATATTTCTAAATGAATGATTAACCCTTAATTACCTGGACATTGTAAACAATAAATATCACTATAAAAGGATAGCAGCTATACACAATCATAATGACATTTATTCCAATTCAGTAAATAATTAGTCCTAATTACTAATAAATTATAAAGCTGCATTAACTTCATTGTTTATATCAAGCCCAGTTAATTCAATTTCACGTGAATAAATTAATGGTAGCCAAAATAATTCGTGAATAAACGGAATGACTAAATGTAATGATGATGGGGTTCCACAAACTACTCAGCATAACAATTTAATTCCCACTCTCTGTTAATACCTGTTGGCAGTGGCGTAACTACAGAGGTCACAGCCACACGCCGCAGAGCGCTCCTCATGCCGGTTCATAATTGTTCAGAAAGGGCCCTTCCGTTCCGGACCGGACAAGTCCAGGTCAGAAGGACCCTTTCTAAACAATTTTGAACTAGCATGGGGAGACAGGAAAATAGCAGGGTCACGCTATGTCACGTGACGCTGCGGTGAAACCAGGGCTGCCTGCACACTGTGCAAGCAGACGGACGGAACGCTGCAGGAGAGGTGAGGAGGTGTGGGCGGTACGGAAGGAGGTAGTGTTTCAGCTGGCTATTGAACTACAGCTCCCATAATGCACCGGTGATTATCATTCAGTCATAGGCTAGTTGAGGATCATAGGAGTTGTAGCTCCGCAACAGAAGGAGTACTGTCTAGTGGCTGCCCCTGTTTTAAACAATCTCATCAAATGACGTCTGCTCATCTCACCAAACCTCACATTGTCCACAGTTTGCTGAGTTGATGACACTTACTTTGTAGGCATCACTCCATGATTCATGTAGGGAAAGCTGGGTGTAAGCGGACAGAAAGGGAAAAGACTAATCTTGTTACACATGATTTCAGTATAGGATTCCCCAAACCAGAAACCTGAGCGCCAGAAAGGTGAACGGTGAAATTGTCCCTTTGGCATTCAACTGGTTAAACAAAACATGATCAGATTTTGACCTCTTGTTCTAAGATTTCTCCTTCTTGGAAATATACGTACCTCTTAAAGTCTTCTTTATAAAAGCATTAATAAAGTTTTATATTCAAAGTATTTCTATGTATTGGAATCTAGCATGGTCAGTAGGTAATGCACCTATTGGCATGAAGAGGGATGAGAGGTAGTGGCTAATATAACAGAGGGAAAAAACATGGAAGCAATAGCAATCATGTGATATAATTCCAGAGGAAAAAGCAGGGACAATTTACTGGATTAGGTAATCGCTCATTAAGGAAAACCAGTATTAGTGAATGAGTTCATCAATAGCAGGATCCTTGATAATGAATAATGAGCATACCTGGAAACTCCCTGGGTTTCTCCCAGAGACTCCAGGAGAAGTGCCAGTTCTCCAGGTCGACAACCAAATCCTCCGGGTTGGGGGAGCTGGGTCCTGACACGCCCCCATCCCCCGCCCATTTCCCCCTTATATGGCGTGTGTCCCATGATGTCGGCAATGCCCACGATGTCAGTGGGACCACTCACTGACATCAGCGGGTAGTCCTGTCAGCATGCCGCAAGGTTAGGATCTGGGTAGTCGGAGCCCAAAAGTTCCCAGGTAATGAGTTAGATGATTAGGACTAGAAATATACAATGTGACAGCAGATACAATTTCTCCTGCTCTGAAATAAACTTCTCTCCTATACTTTGTTAAAGCCCTTTGAGAATTTAAATGTTTTAGACTCCCATGCTCAGCTTATTTACACATCTGCCCATTGCACACATTAAAGGCAGAACAAAAGAGCTCTTTATCTACTCATCAATGAAATGGTGCTTCCCCATTTTATTGTTGAAGCTTTTATTCTGACTATGAAAAACTTTTAACTTCCTCATCCTGACTCCGAGTGGGTGCTTTCTGTTTGTTACCAGAGAATTAAAGATAAAATATTATTCGGCTTGAGCATTAAACCCATTGCTGTATATAGTAGTATAGGTTAAAATTGACAAAAAAACCTGTTCCAATAAACTTCCTTTATGTGCAGACCTGGAGGCTGCCATTGTCGGGATATTTTGGGTGACTTTTGGGTTCTTTATGGCAGTACTAATGAGGTCCGCTCCTCCGTAAACCGTAAACAGTGTCTGGCAGGCTGATGGTAGATGTTTGGTAGATTAGGATAAAGCAACTGGAATGCATACAGATGGCTAGTATGCGGCTGCCTCGAAATTATATTATGCAAAAGTTAGAAATGTTTTAAAAAAGAAAACAGCATATTTTTGAAAACTGTTTAATTTATTTATTTATTTATTAATTGATCTGATGCTAGTAATAAAAACGGTGGGAGTTCCCCATTTAAGCTTTCATTCTCTCTAAAGGAAAATCATTGTTTTTTTTAAGTCATTAACTGGGTTGTTTACATTTAGGTGATCTACAGTAGATCTTCCCAAAGGTAGATCTCTAGCTGTGTAAAAGATATCTCCCATTACCCTCAGCCAGAGATATATTTTCAAGTAGTCCTGCAGTAGATTACATCCCCGTGAAATCAAGGGAGGATCTGGTGGGCCGATATCATACCATTGAGAAGTCATTGGAACTGCATCATACATAAGGTTACGATTGAAAAGGTTCTTGTTTTGTGGACATCTGTCAAAGGTTTTGTAGTCCATCAACTGTCAGAGGCCTATATCTGATTTTCTCTAAGCAACTGGATCTTGTAACTCAGGTCATTTTGGGATTAGTGTTTCTGTTTTCTAGATAGGAATTTGGATTAATGCTACAAGGTAAGGCGGTAAGGCAACAGGTCCACCAGTTGCGGTACTCACATCGCTTAGTAGTACAAACCTTGTTCCTATTCACTAACGCTGGAATCTCTGAACCTTTCTTCATTTTTTTCAAATCCTGGCTTGTTCTCTACTTTTTCCTGCTCCTCTTCCATCTTGCACACATTGCTTTGAGGCTAATTCATGCGCTGTCAGTTGCTCCGTCATAAACTCCCAATCATTGACGGGTATCTCAGAGGAGATGCACAGAAGTTTACCAACTTCTTAGCACCAGTTCCTGCTTTAGCGCCTACTATTCTACCTACAGTGACCTCCATCACTGAGTGCGCTGACCTTTCCCCCTTCTTATTCAGTCTCATCTTCTCTGTACAGACAGTATTCCTTGTCTGTAAAACCCCTGCTGCTTCTCTGTTTCACACACAAGTCAGTTCTCTACTGCAATCCCCGCACTGGTGAAAGGGTTAAATGATAGATTCCTAGCCTACTCCTCTTCCTCAGCCTCCCCTTTCTGCCTCCCCTCCCCCCCGCTGCCTCCTGAGCCCTAGCCTGCCCCCCCAATTTCTTTGACTTGTGTTTGTTGCTTCTTGCAGATTGTGTGAAAGAGTCAGGGTGCGGCTCCAGCACCTGCTCACTAAGCAGCACTGAGAACCCTTATGCAACCATTACAGACCCCCCTGTGCAGCCCACCAAACACTCAGAGAACAGCTACGTGGAAATGACATCTCCTGTCCACACAGACGCCCCATACTCAGATATACCACCCTCATCCAAAGCTAACAAAAATATATATGACGTGGGTAAGTGCCAGAAACCATGCCAGCCGTGCACGTGCATATACATGTATACATATACATGTAGGGGACCCTCGACACACGGATAGAACACCTTTAGAGGAAACGCGTTCTCGGTTTATATTCTCATCTGCCTTTCTAAATTGCCCCTGCCCCCTTAAAGTTTGGTAACAATGTGTGTGTATTTAATATGTATACATGCACACTATGTCTATCTATGTATCTATATCTATATATGTTGTGTGTGTAATTGAACCATAATATGGACTAAGACACACTTACAACAAATATACACCTGGCCGTGACTTATTTTTACTTAATTTATAGTTATGGAGCTCCTACTTTTCTCTATCGCTGTTTGACTACATTTTGCTCACCTGCTGTGGCATTCATTGGCTTTTTGATAATTTTATTGTGCTTTTGGCATTTAGAAACAAGCCTGACATGGAGGTAGGTGGACCTGATGTAATTCGGCTAAGAGGAAATCTCAGTAATTTCTCTTTACTAATTCCCAGTATTATAATACTACTTCCGCAGGGCCGATTGAGGCTTAAAATTACTTGGTAAAACAAACTTGGACGATACAGTGACTACCAAATTCTGCTAAAACTGTTTATTGACTGAAGAACCCTGCAGCTGCCTGTAGACTCAACACTGAACTTGGCATGGCCTGAGCTGCTTAGGGATCCTGATGAGTTCTATTGAGTTGTAATACTAGTCATATAGAGAGGCTGAACGTTTAGTAAATGGAAAGAACATAGCATGGAGAGAACGCTCCCATCTTTATTTCTGCCACCGGACTGTTTTTTATAGGCTGTGATGAAGACCAAATTGGAAAGTACAACTCAAAAAGTAGTAAGTAGTCTGACGGACATTTGTCTATTGTCTTTTGTGAGGAGACAGACTTAGTTGTATGATTTGGAATTCTGCATATCTGATCAGATCCATTATCTAAAATTCCTAAAGCATCTTGGTCCTCTAACTTATCTTGTTCTCCTAGCTTCCTAAACCCAAAATGGCAGCTTATTTTTCTGTTCTAAGTACATTTTATGTCAACTTTTTGTCAACAAGCAGTGGGACACTGTAAAGGTGGGCCCGCTCCTAGGGGCACTATCACATAATCAATTAGCTGCTTGGGATCCCATTAGAGGACTGAGATTGGAGACCAATGTTAATGTACAGCCTGTGTATAACCAAATCCATGTGACAGGCCCATTGTGTCAGTAGCTATCAGTAACATAAAGCTGTATTATTATTATTATTATTATTTATTTGTTTTATATAGCACCATCATCTTCTGTAGCGCTGTACAATCGGTATACAGGACATAACAAGTAGTTAACATAACAATTTGACTTACAGAACAACAGATGAGGAGGGCCCTGCTCAAACGAGTTTTTAATCTAGAGATTTGAAGTTATAGTTGTTAAACAAACCTGCTGTGGACTTGCTAGCATAACAATTCACAAAGTTGGACATCTTTAAGCTTCTCTATATTTCCATTAAAGGAAGTTTGTAAATCTTGAAATATAATCTACTCCCTGAATGGCTGTAATAGTTTGTAATAGTTTGATGAAGGAATCCTGTTGCCGGGTCATCTTCTGTTATTTTGTGGACTTTCATTTCTGGCTGGCATTTATGCCCTTCTCGAAGGTTTTATAGTTTACTGAATAACCATTTGAGAATGAGAACATTAGGTGTCAAAGGTCATATAACATAGCCCTCTTACATTTTTATTTATTTATTTATTTATTTTGCCTTAGAAGAAACTTTGCCTGGGTTTGTTCTTCATAATACATATACAAGGCAGTAAGACACAATATTTTCTTATATTATATTATATAGAATCTACAAGCGTAGGTAGAAAAAAATCTGCCTTTTATATATTGGAGTTCCGATATTGCACAGTTGGGTTGTGTTTTGAGCCATAACGTTTATATGTAATATATTATATATAATAGAGTTATTTATTGGATATGTAATTCCCATTTTTAAGTTATGGATGTGACTGCCTTCCGAATCGCTTGATTTTTTTGTCTCTCAGTTGTGGGTGCTTGCTGTAAAAAGGTAATGTCATGTGTGCTAATTCTAATAAAAACAGAAAAAAATGACATCACACCGTGCTCACCCAGCCACTGGATTCCTGTGCCCAGATTGTAGTTTAACAGTAGTAATCAAGATCAATAATCAAGAGCACTAAACTCAGATCTGCAGAAATCAATTACTTATTGATCCATCCTTCGATCAGTACAACAGATAAGAGGCAGATGTCCACCATAAGGGGAGAGAGAACCCCTAGACAGGGAGGTGAAACGTCAGATGTATTTCATGCTTAGGAGCGCTTAATCATTGGTGCCATAAAAGTAGTGGTTAGTCTGGAAATGGAGTGATTGGTGGTATATCCAATCCAGTATTGGCTTCCTCATTGGAAAATTTCAATTTTTATGGAAAAAAGAAACTGCTACTCCAATTACTTTGCACCTAGGCCTTCTGTTCTTAGGCCAATCCTGACATCCTCTGGCTCTCCAAGTACTAATGGACAAAAAACACGCTCAGCCAGCCCATAGTGATTGAAGCGCCACAATGTCTGTCCTTCTTAGAATTCTTTTTGAGAGTTTTGACTTTGCCTTGTCTCAATTAAAACATTCCAATATAAAGTTACTTACTGAGTAATATAGTTATCTCATCCTTTAGAGCTCTAGCTGTTAGTTACAATAATTAGATTTTGTATTCATCTGAAGCAGAGCTATACCATTTCCAGCCAACATTCACAAATGCAAGTATTTAATAAGAAACGTCTACTTTTGGGGAAGGAATGTTGCGGACTAATTTTTCGATCACTCACATTTTACTGAATGGAGGCTTCATTAATTCAGGATGCATTATAATAGGCGGAAGCTTATATTCCGTAGAATAAATGTCCCATCCCTGACTAGTTTGGGAAAGTTCTGTTTGAATGCCACACATTAATTTTATGGTTGATCGTTATGAGTGGTTTTTCCCCAAGAATGTTTCATACTGAACCTATAAAATTATTTTAGTTATTGGTCTATATTATCATTGATTTATAAAGGAGCGTTGTTACGTTACTTCCGGGTTTGTGTTTTAATGGAACAGCATATTTGTGCTGTAAAAGCAATCAGCATTTTGTGGAGGAAGTAGAACATTGTTTATTGTAATCCTATCCCTCGTACCTTCACCCTCCTTTTCCTTCCAGGCTTCCGCTCATTTTCCGCATTATCACTGGGGTTTTTTTTTATTACCAAGTAAAAGCACTAACCCATGACACGTCGCAGCCTCCGCTAATCCTACAGCCAGTTCTAAGACTTTATGTTAATTCTGGACGCTAGCACCTTGAGCTGAATCAAAGTACAGGTGCTGTTTCTGGTGAGGTATAAGGCTGACTCATTATTGATTATTCAGCTGAGTAGACGCTACCAGGGTCAGAGAACCTACAGCCTCAGCAGATTTACCCCGCTTCCTTGGGGAGTCACACAAAGCAAACCAGGAGGAGGGATGGGCTGGATATACTGTGTGTATTATATATATATATATATATATATATATATATAGTGAAATAGATAGGGAGAATGAATGGATGTACTAATATGGTTTTATAAGAAGACTATTAAGCTTGACTCTTCCCTCTTGTCTGATCCACAGAACCAACGCTAAGCCTTCTACAGGATGCCCAGCACCAGATTCCCAACTATATGCAGAACCCATATGATTTGCCACGGAACAGCCACATACCCTGCCATTATGACCTTCTGCCTGTCCGACTCAGTCCCTCACATGGGACTTTCTGGGAAAAGCAGATGGACAAGCAGTCATAGGAAAGCAAAGAATTATGAGCAAGAACTCTTTCATTCTGCAATATGCCCATGGAGGGGAGCTGGCACCACCAGATGCATGCATGACGTCATTAGGAGACTTCTTTTTATACCGATAGGCTGTTATATATATAGGACTTGTGACTGTCTACGTGTATACATGTATACCAGCTCCCAATGATCACTCATGACAACACGGTGTCAAGTACCGGGCAGTAGTATCCTGGTGTATCACATCAAGCGTTGTTATACACATACACTCAGTCTCAGATACTATATGTAAATAGATGTATATAGTGCTGTCTATGAGTAGCTGTATATAAGTTCAACTCCTTGGGCCCCAGTCCACTTTGTTTATGAGAATAAGATGTGAAAAATGGTCAGCTGTATATCGAAATAGTCATGGTGTCAGTTTAAACAAAACCGATCAATATATTCCATGATCTCTGAGCACTCCATAGTCTCACAGCAGGAATTATTCAACCTAAATATTGCAGCTCTACGTATTAGAGCCATGTTCTTAAGTGTTTGTGGTTCAGACGTTCACGTGATGATGATCACTCAACTAAATATCCCCAAAATAAACATTGCCAAGTATACAAACTATTTCAGCTGTTTGGGGGTGATGCATGATACAAAGAAAGTACTCCTGTCCTAATGCATTGTGCAGGAACACAAACCTAGAGCAGGTGTGTACAGCTCCAGTACTCAAGGGCCACAACAAGACCACAATTGAGACACCTATACTCAGGCAGGGATACGCAAAGATTGTGTACGCTTTGTGGTCCTCAAAACTGGGGTTATGCACTGATGCCCCAGTGGTAACTCTGGGAAATTCAGACCTTTAGCCCTGGGTGAGACTACATCTCCAGCTAGACCACAGAGCAGACCCACAGCTTTACGGAGAAGATGTACCTGGAACTAGATAGGGTTTCTAAATACAGTATGCCCTCCCTCCATAAAACTGATGCAGATAAGGTTCCTTGTCACTTTGCTGCAAAGAACTCTATATAAAGAGGAGTTGGGTCTCCTCGTTATCCTGTTTTAGGAATGCACAGGGAGATCCTTCAGCTAAACGTTACATGGTGTCCAGCTGACAGAGAATGACTAGATTTGTAGTTTGTCATTTTGTTGCAGTGTATGGACTCTTCTTTAAGCTATTAAGAGGTCTGCTTCAGAAATTCCTAACTGCATCAATGCTCCCTTACCTTACCGGAAGTCCTGGATGACTGATACCCAAAGGAATTCTGTTTGCACAATCTTGCAAATTCCTGTGTGTTTTCTATGCAACTGTGTTTTAACACGGAAGAGCTCAGCTCTGTAGAATAAAAGAGTTTATTTCTGACAGGTTACTGCACTTACATATTGCACTTGTTTCATAATTTGTACCGAATAACCACAACCTACATCTGGCTGCTTGGCCCATTTCTGGCCAGCTGACACACAAAATAGGCGTAGACTAATAACATAGAGAAGCTAGACTACCTGGCATGAGTGTCAAGCTGTTGGCTGGCTAAGCTTGTGGAGAGTTGCAGTCCAGAATTACTTAAGTGTCAAAAAATGCCTATTCCTGGTGACTTGGGATCATGGGAGTGCCAGAGGCCATGTATTCCAGCAACCCATGAGTAATCCAGCTGCTGTGCTCTACAGTTCCAAGGATGCTAGTCAGACGTAGGCCAAGGATACTGGGAGTTTTAGACCGCATAAGCTGTAGCGCAAGATATTGGATATTTCAGTTACCACGGGTGTGTAAAGGCACGTGTTAATCCTTACTAATTTCGGTCACAGCCTTTATTCCTCATTCTCTGACTCCATGTAAAGGACTTGTTCCTCGTAACAAAGTTTTAGCTTGTTTTAATGCCGCTCACACCCATTCCTGGAGGAAACACCTGTAAAAGCAGGTGTGTTTATATGGAAGCCTCCCCTCCCCCTTACCAACACCCGATCCAACCTGTGTCAGCCTGTGATCTTACTGGGAGTGGAAGGAGTCACACCTGCACACCTATAAAGCCATCTGATGATGTAATGTCACGGTCGTGTATGGTATTAGCAACAGGTCCCAGTATATATCCCTATAAACAAGAGAAAACTGTCACATCAGTTTTATAGAGCTAAAAGTTTATAAACGCTGTGTCAGCGGGTCTAGTTCCCACCATATTAAACTATTCATCGTATTCCGCGATTTTGTTCTACATATTTTTCTGTGTCCTTTATCTTTGTCTTCACGCTATGATGGACCTTTAACTAACAGGAGTTTATGCTAGTGTAACCAGATAGCGCCTTTAATCACGGGTGCTTATAGAATAATGTATTATGTAAGATATAACGCAGCTCTGGAAAATACTTTTTCTATGAGTGTCTCTGTTTAAAGGATCTGGTTGCCATGTGCAATGAGACATCTCGATTTAATTAACCCAACACCCCATTAATGGTCAATTGATCATTGTTTGGGGTATAAATCGATAATGGGTTTCTCAGCTGTTGGGCCCAAACACCATTGTGAGAAGGAGTTGTGTAGAGCAGGGGCAACAGGTAACCCTCCAGCAAGCGCAACTCCTGCATATAGGCTTGCAGGGGGGGAATGGGACATGTCGTGTAATAACGCTCAGACAGCTTCCTGGTTGCTACCACTGATGTTGCTATATCATTTCACTGCAGGACAGGTTAGGCAGGATATGCAGTTATTAAATTACGCTGTCATGCCTGAAAATGTTTCCTTAGATGAGTATTTGAATAAGTTGCCTCACCCAACCAGGAAGCCAACAAGCAGGACAGAAACTGATGCCTGTGAGAGTTCCGGCCAGATAACCGGCGGTTCCTCATTAATCTATAGTTCTTATGGTGATGTTGTGCCCTTTAATATATCATTGTTTAAATAACAGAATGACAGAAAGAGACCAACAATACAAGCTTATGTCAGCAAAAACTGCACAAACCATGTGCTGATAAGACACACAGCACCCCCACAGCAAACAGCACCGGCAAAAGGACGATGGAGAAGGAACTAGACAAATACAGGGATGGACACGGCGGTCCGAGTTATTAGGCCGAGGTTTCAGAGTGAAGGAGGCAGAAGAAGGGTAGAGACTGCAAATTGAATAGGGAGATAAATAGGCACAGGGGACATAGGGAGGGGTGTTGATTTGGAGTCATGAGCCCATTGGGTTCTACAATATTGAATATGCCACATCGGACAAAAGAAAATGGGGTGTAGTCTAAGAATGTTTCTATGATTACATAGCTCTGTATAAAACCTCACCTCAAAAGATTTTTTTTAAAAAATCAACTCGGCTTCTAAGCGTTGGCTTCTTGGAAAAAAGTATGATGGCCGCTCTCACAGACATTGTTTTATTGCTTTCTGGGAGCCAGCTGGAAAATCACTGCTGAGATCTGATGCACGAGGCACCCAACTGGGAGGCCGAATACAGGATTCTTTAAAAATGTTCATTTTATTTACATTTTATGCTCAATTATGGGAAAAAGCCACAGCTGTATTTCCACCCCAGACCCAAAAAGCTCTATCTAGCACTGATAGACTGGGTGGCTAGTTTTACCTGGCCGGGAATCCAGGCAGAAGGCCGGTCATGAAAAAAATCTTACATTAACCTGTCAGTAAATGGATGTGAACAAAGCATTTTAAACCTTTTGGCTCCATGTATAGTTGGCAGCGTTTAATCGGATGTGTGTCAGCTAAAGACAACTTGGCATCAGCTTCTAAGGGAGTCTGCGGCGCTGACCATTGTGAGGAGGAGGCAGAATCCACAGCGGTCCTAATCATTAGCCCCAGCCTTTATATAGAAAAGGGTCATCATAAAGCTACCTACAACTTTTATCTCTCGCAGGAGTTAAAACATCTAAGAGTAAAGGATTTCTCACCCTGGCACAGCAATACTGGTTTGGTTTTTTTCTCACTGGGAGTTGAAATGTCTGTTGATTGTACGAAAGATTGCTACCATGTACAAAATAAATTGACTTTCACTCAACCTGCTTTCTTCTGTGAATGTAGTAATTTGTTTGGAAATGCTTTTTTTTTTTTAAATGTCTCAGCTTTGTCTAGAAATATATGAAAGGGATAATCGTACGATGTGAATCTGTAGCTGGGAACTGGACAGGAACGTCCCATAGAGCAAACTTCTGGACCAGGCATTGAGCAGGATGGTTAAACAGTGGGATGCCCCATAGATAAATGATGTTCTTTCTGCAAGGATACATACGGGAGTGTAGCTTAACAAAAAGTCTGGCTTTGGTTAGATGTCCTCGATGAAAAAGGGATGACTTATGAAGGAAAACATTCTCCTTGAACATAAAACACAGTGTTGTATGCAATTATGTGTTACCACTGACAAAAACATATTTCAATTTGCTCCAATAAATATCCTCTATCTGCAGGCCAAGAGGCTGCCATTCCCTTACGTCCTAACTGGCAGCACAAGAGGGGGTATTACTGCCCCTGTGAACAATTAGGACAGGTGGAAAATTAATGATTTACACAATTAAATAAACAATTAACCCCCTTACCCCCCCTATAAAGGGAACTCCACCCCTAACCACAGTGTGCTTTTTTCTGTCCTTTGGACATATTGGGACAGGTGGTAGTCTCTGTTTGAGACCTTGTGTTAGCTTGCTAACCTTTATTTTATTTATTTTCTTTCAGGTGCTCTCCTGTTTGGAGGTTTGGATGTCTCCTCCCAGCTGCTTATCTTCATGTCTGCTGTACTCGTTTTAGCTGCTGAGGGGGAGGAATCCATTTCTTTCCCTCAGCAGCAGTAGTATCCATTAGAGATTATGTTCTTACTTGGATTCCTGATTTCTTTTGTGGCGTCTGACGTCACTTCCGGGGGCGTGGCTTCCCGTTTTGGCGCTCTGCCAGTGTATATTAACCTGTTAGTGTCCTTTAGGCTGTCTCTTGGTGCAGCTATTAGTAGCCTTCCTAGAATCAGCTGTCTAGCTTTGGCTTTGTGTGTTTTCCTTCCCTTGCATTTTCAGTCTCAGGGTAGGTATACCTAATAAGATTTTTATGTTTAAATAAATCTCTTTATATTATTTTGATCATCTCTTTTGCAGATGTCTTCCCGTACTCCAGAGGATCCTGCTCCTGAGGGGCGCAAGTCCACTGCCAAGCGCAGGCATTTTACCTGCCGTGGGTGTGATACACCTTTAGAGGATGCTTACCCTTATAGTCGCTGCCCAAGTTGCAGAGATTCCCCTGAGGCAGAACCCAATATACGGGATATGATGATTTGGGTTAAAGATTTTGTTGGATCCTCTATCAAGAGATTTGAGGATACACTCCAGATAAAGAGACCTAGGGCCCAGTCCCCTGCAAGGGTGGTCCCTATGTCTGAAGACGCTTATCTCACTGTAGATGAGCTTGACTCTTCTTCTGAAGAAGAACCTGCTTCATCGTTCTGGTTTCCTATTGAGAAAACCCAACGGTTACTAAAGTCCATCCGGTCGGGGGACCAGGATGTTGACTCTAAGGAAGCTCCAGAGACCACCTCTAGAGGGCCAAGGGCCTTCAAAGTGGATGAGTCTCTCATTAAGTTAATGGAGACTGAATGGAAACTCCCGGAAAAAGGTCCGGTTATCACCAAGCGGTTCAAATCTATGTTTCCTCTTAATGTAGCCCAGCAGCGCCCTTGGGGTCCTCCCCCTAAAGTCGATATGGCCATCGCCAAGATGTCCAAAAGGACCGTGGTACCCGCGGATGATGGATCTTCTTTACAGGATCCTATGGATAGGCGCATAGAGTGTTCCTTGCGCCGCAATTATGCGGCTGCTTCTGCCTCTGCTACTGTGGCTATAGCCTCTACTGAGGTTACTAATTTTCTGCGCGCCAGAATGTCTCAAATCCAGTCGGATATTGATGCAGGTATTCCAAGAGACGATATCTTGAAGCAGTTCAAGACAGCTCAACTGGCTGTGGAATTCCTTTCGGACGCTGCGCCGCAACATCTGAAGCTAGCCTCCAAATCTATGGCGCTATCTGCTGCTGCAAGGAGACCCCTATGGTTAAAACCCTGGAAAGCGGACAACGCCTCCAAATTTTCGCTTTGTGGGTTGCCTTATGAACCTGGCAAGCTGTTTGGCAGTGAGCTGGACAAGATCATGGAGGGCCTTTCGGACAAGAAAGGCAAATCCCTCCCCCAGCAGGTTTCCAGAGGGAGGGGCAGACTGTC
Organism: Spea multiplicata; assembly: GCA_009364415.1. Classification (NCBI taxonomy): domain Eukaryota; kingdom Metazoa; phylum Chordata; class Amphibia; order Anura; family Pelobatidae; genus Spea; species Spea multiplicata. The sequence goes on along the minus strand of VKOC01046568.1, from coordinate 3,039 downwards.
CAGAGGATCCAGGTCCCAGGGACCTTCTAGATCCCAATGGCGTCAGGGGACTCAGCAGAGAGGAGCAGGTCGCTCCCGTGGGTCCTATGAGAAGAGAAAGGACCTTTGACGCCGTGAGTCTGGTGCCAGAGAGTCCGGAGGTAACCCCTCCTCCAGTTCTAGACCCCCCGGTGGGAGGTCGTCTATCTTTTTTTCTGGAGGCTTGGGAGAGGTCCATACCAGACCTCTGGGTATTAGATGTAGTCCGATCAGGCTACAAAATAAATTTTGTTTCCCTACCTCCTCCAAATTTTGTTCTGTCAAGGATTCTTTCGTGCGAGAGGCAAAGAGTCCTAGAGGAATCTATCCACGCCTATATACAGAAGAAGGCTTTGGAGGAAGTTCCTCCAGAAGAGCGTGGATTCGGCGTCTATTCGCCAGTCTTCCTAGTGCCCAAGATCACAGGAGACTGGCGGATGATCTTAGACCTACGCTATTTGAACAAGTTCATAGCAAGAAAGAAATTCCGCATGGAGTCCATATGCTCTGTAATAAATATCTTACACCCGGGAGACGTGATGGTCTCAATAGACTTGAAGGACGCTTACCTACATGTTCCTGTTTGCCTAGCCCACAGGAAATATCTGCGGGTGGCTGTATCCCTTTGTGGCGTAGTGAAACACCTTCAGTTTGCTGCCCTTCCCTTCGGAATCTCCTCTGCTCCGCATACCTTTACCAAGGTTATTGTTGCCGTGGTAGCAATCTTGAGACTAGAAGACCTAGAAATCATCCCATATTTAGACGATTGGCTTCTAAAAGCCGCTTCTGCAGAAATTCTGCATTCTCATCTTCAGCAGGCTCTGGTTTTTCTCCACCTGTTAGGGTGGATAGTAAACTACCAAAAGTCCGAGTTGGTTCCATCCACTTCCAGGAAGTTTCTGGGGTTCATAATCGACTCGACACGGATGACTCTCTCTCTGTCTCTCGACAGACACAATCGAGTTGTCAGAGCCGCCAGTTCTCTAAGGACCCCTCAGTCGGTGTCCATCAGAACGCTTATGAAGATGTTAGGGCACATGTCAGCGACTGCGGATGCAGTTCCTTGGGCCCTTTGGCACCTACGCCCTCTCCAATCGGAGGTTTTGGGCATTTGGAATCGCAACCCCCTAGGGTTGAACAAAATGTGCACCTTGTCGCCTCAAGTCCGTCGCTCCCTCAGTTGGTGGGAGCATCTGTAAGATGGGAGGTCCTTGATTCAGCCAGCCTGGATTCTGTTGACCACAGACGCATCCCTTCTAGGTTGGGGAGCCCATCTAGAGGACATTCCAGTACGAGGTACTTGGTCCCGTCCAGAGAGCCTTATGTCTTCGAACTTCAGAGAGCTCAGAGCTATCAGATTGGCGCTCCTTCATTTTGCTCCGCAAATCCGCGGCAAAGCGGTGAGAGTTCGTTCAGACAACATGACGGCGGTTTATTACATCAACAAACAGGGTGGCACAAGATCTCAACCTCTTCTCAAGGAAGTGGGAATGATCCTATCTTGGGCAGAGCAGAACCTCTCCCACCTCTCTGCAGTCCACATTCGGGGATCTCTCAATGTGGTAGCGGACCGTCTGAGTCGGGGTCTCAGTGTTCCAGGCGAATGGTCGCTAAACCAGGAAGTATTTCATCAAATTACTCTTCGGTGGGGAATGCCAGAAATCGACTTAATGGCTACGAGGTTCAACGACAAGGTGAAGATCTTCTGCTCCCTATACAGGGAGGACAATCCTTGGGCGATAGATGCTCTGTCCATCCCTTGGAGGTTCGGGCTGGCTTACATCTTCCCTCCAATTTCCATGATACCAAGGGTATTGATGAAGATCAGACAGGACCAGACCTCGATTATTGCGATAATTCCATTCTGGCCGAAGAGGTCATGGTTCACCCAGCTCATGGGGATGAGTCAGGGTCTGTACTGGCAGCTTCCAATATCAGAGAACCCTGTGTTTCTGGGCACAGGGTCTCGCCTAGATCTGAGAATTCTCAATCTGACAGCCTGGAGATTGACAGCTCCCTATTGAAGGATAGTGGACTTTCTTCTGGGGTCTTGAGGACTTTGTCTCATTCGAGAGCGGAGTCTACTAATAGAGCTTACAATCGGATTAGACGTATTTTTTCTCTATGGTGTGTGAAGAACACAGTGGGTTTCTCAGATCCCCCCATTTCTTCCATATTACAGTTCCTCCAGGATGGTCTGGATAAAGGCCTAGCTCCCTCTACACTAAGAGTGCACACCTCAGCCATATCGGCTTTTCTAGGAAAACCCCTGTCCCAAGAACCCCTTATCAGGAGGTTCCTTAAAGGAGCCGAAAGGTTAAAACCTAAGATCCTGAGACCAGTCCCTCAATGGGACCTTTCTGTCGTGCTCAGGGGGTTATGCTCTCCCCCTTTGAGCCACTGGAAAGCGTGGACATGAAGTACCTTTCCTGGAAGGCTGCCTTCCTAGTGGCGATCACCTCTGCCAAGAGAATTGGTGAGTTGCAAGCTCTGTGTGCCTTTGAGCCTTACACCCTATTCCTGCCGGATAGGGTTCTCCTGCCAGCTTTCTTACCGAAGGTTCCTTCGTTTCAGAACATTAATCAGGTCATTTCTCTACCTGTTTTTCACCCGGAGCCTTCAACAGAAGAAGAATCTCTTCTACATACTCGTGACGTCTCTAGATGTCTGCAGATCTATCTACAAAGATCCGGTGTCTTCAGGAAAGATGACAATCTCTTTCTACAGTTTTTTGGCAGGAACAAAGGATCTAAAGCTTCTAAACCATCCCTGAGCAGGTGGATAAAGGAAGCCATCAGAGAATCCTTCTCAGCTCAAGGCTTGCCTCCTCCCGCCTTTGTCCGCGCTCACTCTACCAGAGCGGTAGCTACCTCGGCTGCTGAGAGGGGCCTCATCCCTCTTCAACATATTTGTGCTGCAGCCTCCTGGAGTTCTAACTCCACTTTTATAAGCCATTATAGGCTAAATTTAAGACGTTCGGAAGACACTGCCTTTGGGCGGTCTGTTCTGAACGTTGTTCAG